>PVKS010034051.1:0-21221 GCA_004027875.1 Aplodontia rufa | reverse complement strand
AACAATGCAGGGTATGGTGGCACACACCTGTAGTCCCAGTGACTAGGGAGGTTGAGGCAGGAGAATCATAAGTTCAAAGCCAGCCTCAGCAACTTAGTGAGGCGCTAAGTGAGACTCTGTCTCAAAATAAAATATAGCAGGGAGGGGAGGGAGGGGAGCGAGGGATTTGGGGGGGGGGCTTCAATGCAGCTAGGAACCCTCGACTCCCAAGAGAAGCTCAACTAACATGGGGGTAAGGCAGGGAAGACATGGGAGCAAGGAGTTAAAAGGAGAGACCCTGGATCAGCCTTCACTTACTTTGTCAATATTGATACATTCATGAATACGTAACAACAATTTCCTCCAATATGTAACACTATGCTGAACAAATTTTAAAATAATAATAATAAAATATAAAAAGGGCTAGGGATATGACTCAGTGATTAAGCACCCCTGGATTCAATCCTCGGTACCAAATAATAATAATAATGCCCAATCTCACCACTTCTTGTTCAATATAATCCCATTCATAATAACCTCAAAAATACTTAGGAATAAATCTAACCAAGGAAGTGAAAGACCACTACAATGAACTATAGAACACTGAAGAAAGAAATTGAAAAGACACAAGAAGATGGAAAGACCTCCCATGTTCATGGATAGGCAGAATATTGTTAAAATGGCCATAATACCAAAAGTAATAGGGGCTGGAGTGGTGGCTCAGTGATATTGCACTTGCCTGGCATGCACGAGGACACAGGTTCAAATCCCAGTACCACGTATACAATAAAGTGTCAGGAGCAACTAAAGCCATGTGAGGAACTGAATAGAGTTGATTCTCTCTCTCTCTCTCTCTCTCGTTGTCCCTCTCTCTCTTTTTAAAAAATAGCAATATACAAATTCAATGCAATCTCCATTAAAATAACAATGACATTCTTCACAGAACTAAAAAAAAAAAAGAATCCAAAAATTCATTTGGAAGAATAAAAGACTCAGGATAGCCAAAGCAATTCTAAGCCAAAAAAGCAATGCCAAAGGCATCACAACATTTTACTCCAAATTACACTACAGAGATATAGTAACAAAAACTGCATGGCACTGGCATAAAAACAGACATATTATACTAGCGGTAAAAAATAGAAGACATGGACAAACCCACACATCTATAGTCACCTGATCTTTGACAAAGGTGCCAAAACATACATTGGAGAAAAGACAGCCTTTTACACAAATGTTGCTGAGAAAACTGGTTATCCTATGTAGAAGAATGAGAATAGATCCTTATTTCTCACCCTGCATAAAAACTCAACACAAAATGAATCAAATTAGAACTATGCAACTCCCAGAAAATGTAAGGTCAACACTCCAACATATAGGGGCAGGCAATAACTTTCCCAATAGAATCCCTAAAGTTCAGGAAATGATGCCAAGAGTTAGTAAATGGAATGACATCAAATTACAAAACTTCCACACAGCAAAAGAAACAAGAATGTGAAAAGAGCACCTATAGACTGGGAGAAAATCTTTGCTAGCTACTCTTCTGACAGAGGATTAATATACAGAATATATAAAAAGCTAAACATATTAATACAAAAAATTAACGAATGGGCAAATAAACTAAACATATACTTCTCAAAAGAAAAAAAATGGCCAAAAATATATGGAAAAAAGTTCAACATTGTTAGCAATCCAGAAAATGCAAATCAAAACCATACTGAGATTTCATCTCACTCCAGCTAGAATGGCAACTTTCAAGAATACAAACAAGAGGGCTGGAGCAGTGGCTCAGCAGTTGGAGCACTTGTCTAGCACGCATGAGGACCCAGGTTTGAATCCCAACACCACATACACAACTAAATGTTGGAGAAACAAAGACCAGATGAAAAAACAAAATTGATTCTTCTTTGTTTCTCTCTCAAAAAAAATTACAGAGGCTGGAGCAGTGGCTCAGTAGTACTGCGCTTGCCTTGCATGCAAGAGGACCCTGGTTTGAACACTAGCACCACAATACCACATGCACAATTGAGTGTCAGAGCAGTGAAGACCAGATGAAAAACTAAATAAAGTTGATTCTCTTTTTTTCTCTCTCATTTTCCCTCTCTCTCTCTTTTAAAAAGAATACAAACAAGTCTGTAATCCCACTGACTTGGAAGGCTGAGACAGTAGAATCACAAGCTTGAGGCCAACCTCAACAACTTAGCTAGGCCCTAAGCAATTGAGCAAGACCCTGTCTCAAAACAAAAAATAAAAAATAAAAAAGGGCTGGCACTATGGTTCAGAGGTAAAGTGCCACTGGGTTCAAAAAATAATACAAACAATAAAAAATGCTGGAGAGGATATGGAGGAAAAGGAACACTTTTACACTATTGGTGGGATTATAAATTAGTACAATTAATATGGAAATTGATATGTATGTTCCTCAAATGACTAGGAATGAAATCACCTTAACTATCCAGCTATACCACTTCTCAGTATTCATCCTAAAAATTTAAAGTCATCATCGTATAACAATAATGTATACTGATGTTTATAGTAGCATAATTCACACTAGTCAAACTTTGGGACCAGCCTAAGCTGCCTGTCAATAGATGTATAAAGAAAATATGGTATACATACACAAAGGAGTTTTATTCAGCCATAAAGAAGAATGAAATTATGTTATTTGCAGGAATATGAAAAGAACTTGAGAACAATATGTTAAGCAAAATAAGTCAAACTCAGTAAATCAAGGGTCATGTTTTCTCTCAAATGTGAAAGAGAGGCAAAATGAGAAGAAAGATGGTGGAGAATCTCATGAAAATCAAAGGGAGATCAGGAGAGGTAAGGGACCAGGGGAAAGAGGAGGGAAAGGAAAGGGGAATACTAGGGAGTTATACTGGCCAAATGATATTGTCATATTGTGTTTTTCCAAATATGTAAAACTGGGGCTGGAGCACTGGCTCAGCAGTTACAGTGCTTGCCTAGCGTACGCAAGAACCCAGGTTAAAACACCAGCACCACATATGCAACTAAGTGTCACAATAATGAAAACCAGATGAAAAGCTAAATAAAATTGATTCTTTCTCTTTCTCTCTCACTGTCCCTCTCTCTCTCTTAAAAAAAATATGTAAAGGGGCTGGAGCAGTGGCTCAGCGGTTTTGGCACTTGCCTGGCAAGCATGAGGACCCGGGTTCAAACCCCAGCACGACATACACAACTGAGTGTTGGAACAACTAAAGCCATGTGAAAAACTAAATAAAGTTGTGTTTCTCTTTCTCTATCTCTCACTGTACCTCTCTCTTTAAAAAAAATGTAAAAATCAATCCTACCATTATAAACAACTACCAATAAAAAGGTTAAAAATTAACTTTAAAATTTCTGATATTCAAAGACTATCAATAATAAATGAGTCTTTTTTTCTGTAGTGGTGGAGATTTAACTCAGGGCTTCATGAATGCTAGGCAAATGCTCTAACCCTGAAGTACACACCTAGCCCTTTTTATTTTGAGACAGGGTCTTGATAAGTTGCATATGCTTGCCTGAAAGTTGTAATTTTCCTGCCTCAGGCATGTGCCACCATTGAATATATAATTTTTTGTTTTTAAAAAGAAACATAGAAGCTGGGCATGGTGGTACATGCTTGTAATCCCAGAAACTTGGGATGCTGAAGCAGGAGAACCACAAATTTGAGGCCAGCCTCAGCAACTTAGCAAGGCCCTAAGCAACTAGTGAGACCCTGTCTCAAAATAAAAAATAAAAAAACAGGCTGGGGATGTGGCTCAGTAGTTAAGTGTCCCTGGGTTCAATCCCTGATAACCCCCCAAAATAAAAGAGACACACACACAGAGAGACACAAATATGTATATTTGCACAGAAAAGTTTGGAAGACAAAATAGTTACTTCATAGTAGTAATTCTGATAACACTATTATAACATTTTGCTATACTTTGTTAACTTTTCTAAGATAAACATACATTATTTAATGAAATAAAAGAAGTAATGTGGAAATTTCTATTAACCTATCTAAATTATTCTTTCTCCCTCTCGGACAAAAAATTGTTTCAGGTCTATTTGGCAAGTCCACAAAAGAACCCCTTCATGGTACAGTTAGTATTCAGGTTTAATTAAATAAATTAAGAGGGTAATAGCTCATATGATGTTAAACTCATAAAAGCTCACTACCCATGTATATTCCTTGAAGAAGTTCAAATATCAGTTTGGTTAATCCAGTTCTGTAGGAATCCTGGGACATGTCTAGTTCTGTTTTACAAGGGTCATATGATACCTAATGCTTATGAGGGGATTTAAAAAGAAAAAAAAGGTACAAAAGTGAGTGAGGATTTTTGCAAATTCATCCCCCTCTTATCTGTTTCTTATTTTTCAGTAATATGTTAAAATTGGGGCTGAAGTGGTGGTTCAAGCAATTACAGCACTTGCCTGGCATGCATGAGGACACCAGTTCGAACCCTAGTACCACATATACAATGAAGTGTCTGAGCAATGAAAGACAGCCACATGAAAAAATAAATTCTCTTTCTCTCTCTCTCTCTCAGTGTCCATCTCCCTTTGAAAAGATATGTTAAAATTATTCCTAATCTGATGTCTCTCTCTTGTTCTCTGTCCGTGCAAGTTTAAGCCTATGTGCATATTTGTGGGGGAAGGGGAAGTTACAGGCGATAGAACCAGAGCCTTGAGCATGCTTATGTAAGTGTACTACCACTGAGTTATAACCCCAGTCACACCTCCTTTTTTTTCAAAAGAGAGAATCAATTTTTATTTATTTTTCCACCCGTCCCTTGTTTGTTTCTCTAACACTTAGTTGTGTATGTGGTACTGGGGATTGAACCCAGGTCCCTGTGCATGCCAGGCAAACACTCCAACTGCTGTGCCATAGCTCCAGGCTGCCAATCCCCTTTTTGAAACAGGGTCTTGCTAAATTACCCAGACTTGCCTCCAGTTTGCAATTCTCATGGTTTAGCCCTTGGAGTAGCTGGGATTACAAATGTGAGACAGCTTTCAGCCTTTTAACGTTTCACTACTTGCCAGTCATGATGGTACTGAGGCAGGAGGGTCAAAAATTCAAGACCAGCCTCAGCAACTTACTGAGACCCTCAGCAACATATCAAGACCCTGTCTCAAAATAAACAATAAGGGACTGAGTGGTGGCTCAGTGGTTACAGTGCTTGCCTGGCATGCACAAGGACCCAGGTTTAAATCCCAGCACCACATACACAACTAAGTGAAAGAAAAATAAAAACCAAATGAAAAAATAAATAAAATTGATTCTTTCTCTCTCTCTCTCGCTTACTCTCTCCCGCTTACTCTCTCCCACTCGTTAAAAAAATTAAAAAAAAACTGGGGGCTAAGGATACTGTAGCTCAGTGGTTAAGTGCCCTTGGTTTCAATTCCCAGTACCATTAAAAATAAATAAAATAGGGGCTGGAGCGGTGGCTCAGTGGTTTCGGCGCTTGCCTGGCAAGCATGAGGACCCGGGTTCTAATCCCAGCACCACGTACACAACTATGTGTTGGAGCAACACAGGCCATTTGAAAAACTAAATAAAGTTGTTTCTCTCTTTAAAAATAAATAAATAAATAAAATAAAAGGGCTGGGGATGTAGCTCAACGTTAGAGCACCTCTGGTTTCAATCACCAAGATGGATGGATGGATGGATATATAGATATACATAGATAGGAAGGAAGGTAAGTAAGTAAGTTTCATTACTGTTGGGCATGGTAGCATGTACCTATAGTCCCAAGTACTTGGGAGGCAGAAGCAGATGGATCACTTGAGCCCAGGAGTTCAAGGCCAGCCTGGGCAACACAGAAAGACTGTCTCAAAATAGTAATAAAGCTTCTTTACTTCTAATACTGTTTAATACTAATATTATTTTTTTAGAGAAAGAGTCAATTTTTATTTTTTCATGAGTGTTTGTTTTTCCTACTTAGTTGTGTATGTGGTGCTGGGGATTGAACCTGGGTCCTTGTGCATGCTGAGCCACCTCTCCAGCCCTGTTTAATACTGTTTAATAGTAGAGTTTGTGAGGTCAGGCAGCCATGTTTAACTCCATATACTACTTTATAAAACAGGTGTGGTGGTGCACACCTACAATTCCAGTGATTTGAGAGGCTGAGATACGAGAATCACAAGTTGGAGGGCAGCCTGCGCAATGCAACTTAGCAAGACCCTGTTTCAAAATAAAAATAAAAAAGAGCGGGAGTAGAGCTCAGAGGTAGAGCACCCATGGGTTAAATCCTCAGTACCAAAAAATGTTATTTTTTTTCAAATGTAGATTTTAAAAATGGAAGATAAGGGCGGAGGGTATAGCTCAGTGGTAGAATATCTGCTTAGCATGGGTGAGTCCATAGGTTCAATATTCAGAACCCTAATAAAAATAAAACAGAAAATGAGCGGTTGTGAGTGAAAATATGGGAGAAGGGAAGGATAATTAAAGGAATTAAGATTTACCAAGATCTTATCATACCAGCCCTTTTCAAACACTTTAATCCTGGCTATGCATAGTGATGCACATCTGTAATTCCAGATACTTGTGAGGCTGAGGCAGGAGATTACAAATTCATGTCCAGCCAAGGCAACTTTGTGAGACTCTGACTCAAAAACAAGTAAACAAAAACACTTTAATCCTAACAACCATACAAAACTGTTCTCCTTTTAGAGAAGATGAAATTCAAATTCACAGAAGTAATGAAGGCATCTTTGCCTAATTCCAAGAAGCTAATAAAAATCTGACTCTTAACTTAGATCTATGAGACTCTCCAAAAGGTATGTTCTTCCCCTACTTTTTTTTTTTAAGATAGAGGAACAATGAGAGGGAGAGAGAATGAGAGAATCAATTTTATTAAGTTTTTGATGTGGCTTTTGTTACTCAAACACTTTGCTGTATATGTGGTGCTGGGGTTTGAACCAGCCTCCCTGTGCATGCGAGGCAAGCGCTGAAAGCACTGAGCCACCACTCCAGCCCTCTTCCCCTACTTTTGATGTACTCTGGAAAGAATAGTTCAGGCAAAAGATGGCAGCCTTAATTAAAGTAGTGGTCATTAGAGCTGGAATTAGGAAGGGGGTGGGTTCAAGAGATTCTCTGGATATACAGAATTCTCAAGCACATACAGAATACTCGCAGGTCAGCTTTGTACAGATATATGCAGAGATTAATATACTAATAAGTAGCATTGTAGTGACAGACATTCATCCTCACTCATCCTAAGACATACAAACAATATCTTCTTTTCCTCTTAATCTAAAGCAAACACATTATACTTCTCAACTCTCCCACTTCCTTACCTTTTCCATATATGTCTATATCGTCTACCTTTTCTGGGTAGCTAGTCATTCAATCCTGTCCCCCCAAGTTCTACAGAATGCCCCCATTCCCTTGCCTAGCATAAAGAAACACATTCCAGCAATGTTTCTTCCCTGGGTTACAAATGCAACTGACTGTCCTCCCCTGACCAAAAACAACATGTAAAGTTTAGTGGTACCTTAACCCCCTACATTATGGAGAAAAGAAATACCTATTGCAAGCCTAGCACATAATCTCTGCATATATACTGTGCTTGTAAGCTGTCCATCACTGTGACAATATATCTGAGATTAACAACTTATTGGGGTTGGAGTGGGGGCATGGTGGTTATGGTGCTTGCCAGGCATGTGCAAGTACACGAGTTCAAACCCCAGCACCATGTATACAACAAAGTCTTGGAGCAATGAAAGCCACATGAAAAACTAAACAAAAATTGTTTCTCTTTTCCTCTCTCTCTCTCTCTCTCTCTTTGTCCCTCTCTCTTTAAAATAACTTATAAGGAAGAAAAGTTTATTTTAGCTCACAGTTTCAGAGGTTTCAGTCCAAGGTCACTTGGCCTTGTTACCTTTGGGCCTGTGGCCAGGCAGAACATCATGGTAGGGATTGTATAGTATAAACTGCTCCCTTCATGGCAGCTGGGTAGCAAAGAAAGAAAAGGGGACTAAATCCCAGTACACCTCTCAAGGCATGCCCCCAACGACCCACTTCCTCCAATTAGGCCTCAACTACTCAAGCTTCTACTATCTCCCAATATCACCATCACCTGAAGACCAAGCCTTCAACATATAAGTTTGGAGGACATTTAACAGTCAAACAAAAAGAAAACATAACAAATAAGTCCTCTACACATATTTACTGAATATCTTGAATTTTAACATGGGTTCTTTGAACAGCTGTTTCTTAATTGATTTTGCAGATGAATTGTATTTTCTCATAGAAAGAATGTTTATATGATGGCTAGGCTCATACGTCCATCTTCATAAGTTTACTTAGACAATAATGCAGCTGGATTATAAATTAGTAATACTCTAAAAATGCGAATGGTGGTACATGCCAATGATCCCAGCCACCTTAGAGCCTGAGGCAGGAGGATCATATGTTTGAGGCTGGCATGAGTAACTCAGCAAGACCTGTCCAAAATTAAATTTTAAAAGACTAGGAATGTAGTTCAGTGGTAGAGTACTTGGCTACCACACATGAGGACCTGGGTTTAATTTTTACTACTGAAAAAATGTGTACTCTAACACTGTTATGGGAATATGCATAAGGATTCTAATTAGGAAATAGATTCGAAGGAACATATTTCTCCTGTTGACATTTCCAGCTGTGGATAAAACTTCTCTGTGCCATTGAGACAATAGGAGGGGTAAGAACACGCCCCTAAACTCAAGGACATGCAATAATAACAGGTGGCGTACATATCAGGTCTCTCATGCATAAGGGTTTCATCGGGTTATAATTAAATCAGTTATTTCAGGGGCTGGAGTGGTGGCTCAACAGTTATGGCACTTGTCTTCCTTGTGCCGGGACCTGGGTTCAAACCCTAGCACTACATATGCAGCGAAGTGTTGGAATAACAAGGGCCACATGAGAAACTAAATAAAATTGATTCTCTTTCTCTTTTACTGTCCCTCTCTCTTTAAAAAAATCAGTTACTGTATTCTGCTTAGGAAAGCAATTGAGCACTAAAAACAATATAGCATTTTAGAAAGTCTTTTATTTTTTTTTTTGAGAGAGGGACAGTGAGAGAGACAGAGAAAGAGAGAAACAACTTATATTTAGTTTTTCACATGGCCTTCCTTGCTCCAACACTTAGTTGTGTACGTGGTGCTGGGGTTTGAACCCGGGTCCTCATGCTCGCCAGGCAAGTGCCGAAACCACTGAGCCACCGCTCCAGCCCTAGAAAGTCTTTTATACAAATGATTAATATCAAAATAGTTTTGAGTGAATGAACTCTGATGCACTGCTCATGGCAGTATAAACTAAAAACTCTACAAAGTTTCCAAAAGACAACTTGGCCTATTTTATCAAAAGCCTTTACTGTAGGGCTGGAGAGGTGGCTCACTGGGAGAGCGCTTGTCTGGCATGTGCAAGGACCTGGGTTCTAACTCCAGCACCACATATAAAACTAAGTGTTGGAGAAAGAAAAACCAGATGAATAAATAAAATTGATTCTCTCTTTTAAAAAAATACATAGTTGTATACTTAATGACACCAGACATCTGTGATGAGTAAAGAAAGAGAAAGAAAAGAAGGGCTAAAGAGCAAATGTAAACTACAGTCCTATTTATAAAAAATATTCTATACATTTACAAACACAAGGAGCTGGGGATGTAGCTCGAAGGTAGAACACTTGCCTATTATGTGTGGCCCTGAGTTCAATCCCACACACCACAAAATAAAAGTTGTAATACATTGACGTATACATGAGAATGTATTATGTGAGAAAAATACTTTTACAATTTATACTAGAATGGTATAAATTAAACCAGGTGGTAGAATTAAGGGTAGTTTTTACTTTCTTCATTTAGTCAGTCAATATTTATTAAAGTCCTATTATGTTTAAGGGACTATTCTAGGTGTTAGTGATACAGCAGGGAAGAAGACAGACAGTCTCTGCTTTCATGGAGCTTAACATTCTCATAAGGGAGATGGACAACAAGCAAACAAAAAAATCTATAGTCAGTTGGATGAAATGGCACATTCCTATAATTCCAGCTATTAGCAGGCTAAGGCAGAAGAATTGCAAGTTCAAGGGTACCCTGAGCAACACAACAAGATACATCTAAAAATAAAGAAAAGGAAGGAAGGAAAAGAAATACATAAATTCAAGTTATAATAAACTCTATAAAGAAAAAAAATCCCAGAAAAGAGAGATATCTATAAACTGCCTGGATATTGTTTTTATACTGGGCATTTATCAATGTTCTATTCAGAAAAATAAGTGTTTTTATTTTGGAAAAAGTAAATGCATTTCAAAGATGCTTTTGGAGGATTTACACATCAGATCCCCTTCAAGATATCTGAATGACTAAAATTTAAAGGGTATACTTCACTTATTTTGAAAAAATCTTTTGTAGGGCTAGAGCAGTGACTCAGCAGTTAGAGCATTTGCCTGGCATGTGTGAGGACCTGGGTTCAAACCCCAGCATCACATATACAACTAAGTGTTGGAAAAACAAAAACCAGATGAAAAAAATTAATAAAACGGAATCTCTCTCTCTCGAAAAAAAATGTTAAAAAAAGAAAAAAATGATTTGTTCAAAATGCCTCTTTCCTTAGTATTGCTCAATATGAAGTACTATAGATTTATATAGATTACAAAAGACCAAGAGCCAAGCTGGAAGCTCAATTTCATGGGATTCCCAGAGTCTCACTGAAAACTACTCAATTCAGAAGAGCCTATTAAACCCAAAAGAGTTGTTTAGTTTCAGTTCCAAAATTGCAGAACTGCCAATCTATAGACAAGTGTTGAGATCACTTTATGAAGATGAAAGAAAGTCTTATTGCTTTCTGCAAATGTAGACAATGAGCCAATCCATTTCTTTGTTCTCTGAGACCACAAAGTTCCAAGACAAGAAAGTCTGAATATAAAAGCAACAAGAGACCTAGGATTGAAACCACAGAAATGCTATGAGCAGGGAATATGTTTTTCTAAGTGCACCATTCATTCATAAGTGATACAATAAAAATGTGTATGTGTACTTAAAAGCCTAGATGTTATAAACCCTCCTATGAGGAGGACAAGGACATGGATACTGAGGACAGTGTTTTGCTGAGCTATTTTTACTCCAGACGAGCCCTCCTCATAACCAACAAACTGCTTTCAGAAAACTATGGTTGCAGACTGAGGTATATAGCTCATGATTGCAGAGGACTAGTCACTATGACAGAAATGAAGTCTATAACCCTGGCTTCATTAGTATTATTTAATCAGTCAAACCAAACAAAACTACAGGTAGATTTGTACTGCAAACCCCATACATATCAGAACTTGACTCATGCTGGGAGAAATTATAATACTCAGCACATGGTGAGTGATCTCTCTTCCTAATTACACAAAGTGATCACCCTTGTCACATAAGAATATCGTCAATTTAACTAGTTTTCATTTTTAAAGATCAGTTAAAATATTGGTAGAAAATTCATTTGGGCCAGGAGTGGTGGCACACACCTGATAGGACAGCAACTCAAAAGGCTGAGGCTGGATGATTGCAAGTTAGTTAAAAGCCAGTCTTTGCCAACTTAGCAAGGCCCTGTCTGAAAATTTAAAAAAGGGCTAGGGATATAACTCAGTGGTAGAGCACCTCTGGGTTGAATCTTCAGACAGACAGACCATTTGTGGGACTGGGGCTATATAGGTCAGTGGTAGAACACTTGTCTGGAATGTGTGAGGCCTTGGATTTAATCCCCAACACCACAAACAAAAAAACTATTTTGTCATATTTCATCATGCCTACTTTTTCATAACAGGGACTGAACACAGGGTTGCTTAACCACTGAGCCACATCCCCAGCCCCTTTTATATTTTGAGACAGGGTCTCACTAAATTGTTTAGGGTCTTGCTAAATTGCTGAGGCTGGCTTTGAACTTGCAATACTCCTATCTCAGCCTCCTGAACTGCTGGGATTACAAGTATGTGCCATGGCATCCAGCTTGTCATAATTTTTACAGCTGAAATATTTACATGGTAGGATTACAAAACAATTTAGTATATTTATCTTTCAGAATAATTTGACTTTTCATAACATTTTTATTTTTCATATATTTTCTCTTTTTATCCCAAGACCCAAAGAACAATTTGCAGCATGAAAAAAATCAATATAGGGCTGGAGAGGTGGCTCAGTGGTTTCAGTGCTTGCCTGGCAGGCACAAGGACCCGGGTTCAAACCCCAGCACCACATACACAACTGAATGTTGGAGCAACTAAGGCCATGTGAAAAACTAAACAAAGTTGTTTCTCTCTTTCTCTGTCTCTCTTGCTGTCCCTCTCTCTTAAAAAAAAAGAAAAGAAAAAATCAATATAGTATGCCCCCATGTACACCCAACCCCTTAATTCCTTTACTGTCCTTTTCATGGACTTTGGCTAATAAAGGTGAAAATCTGATAACATTCTCTCCCAAAGTTAAATCACTGACAGCAGAGATAACAACCTACTGGAAGGATGTGGGAGATTAGTTCCAGGAAAGGTGCTTTAAACAAAGGAAATAATAATTCAAAATTGTCAAGGACAAATGTTTGGCTAGGTTATTTTTATACAGAAAAACAAAAATGAATTTGGAGAAGGCCTATGTCACTTCAACCCTTTAGAGTTTTCAATTGGAAAGTTTAAAGTGATTTGTTATCATAAAAAAGCAGAAGCCCATCATGTGTTAAATCCAGATAAGGTGTAATGTTATACAGCCTAATACATTTTTAGAGATATTGTGGGTAAGAGAAGGGAGGGATACGGGTGGGAAATTGGGGGGGGGCACTCCTGGGGGTAATTGCAATATCCAGAAACTATACACATTTTATATTATTTTGTTAAAAATTTGTATGGTTGTTCAAAAGTAAAAATTAAAATTAAAAAAAAGCAGAAGCCCTGGGGCTGGAGCGGTGGCTCACTGGTTTCGGTGGTTGCCTGGCGAGCCTGAGGACCCGGGTTCAAACCCCAGCACCATGTACACAACTAAGTGTCGGAGCAACATGTGAAAAACGAAATAAAGTTGATTCTCTCTTTCTCTATCTCTCTCGCTGTCCCTCTCTCTTTAAAAAAAAAAAAAAGCAGAAGCCAAAATACAGCCATCTCAAATCCACTGAATTTTTACTCCTGAATTTCCAGGAATAAAAATTCTGTGATAACTCAAATGCATACTTGTTGAATAGAAGCCAAAGCAAATGGTCATCAAAAATAGTATCTACTGGAGGGGAGGGATAAGGGTGGGTAATCAGTGGGGGAGCTCTTGGGGGCAAATCTAATTTTTAGAATCTATATATATATATATATTATATTATTTTGTTTAAAAAATAGTATCTACTATCCTCAGCTACAAGCATCACAAGTTCAAGACCAGCCTCAGCAATTTAGCCAAGCCCTAGTTGACTAAGCAAAACCCTGTCTCAAAATAAAAAAGGGGGGCTGGGGATATGGCTAGGTGCTTATGTAGCCTTGGGTTTAATCCCCATTATCAAAAAATAACAACAACATAATAATAACTATTTTTCTGGAATTTCAGGGCTGGAGATACAGCTCCATGCTTAGAGCACTTATTGATCTAGCATGTGAGAAGGCATGGGTTCAATCTCCAGTACTGGAAAAAAAGCATTGTTTTCTAAAGCAGCAAACACTTTAGAAAGCTGGTTGTGGTCCATGCACTTTACCTAAAAGGGAGCTCTCTCTCCCCATTCTAGACATGCAATTTTCATAAAGCAGATGCCAATCTTTAGTTTGCTTTAAAAGGGTTTCACTCTTTTTTTTTTTTTTTTTTGGTGCTGGCCACTGAACCCAAAGCAACTCATATACTAAACATGTGCTCTATCACTGAGCTATACTCCCAGCCCCCAAGATCCACCTTTTAATTCTGAAAACCTGTAAGGAATTAAGCTACAAGTAAATTCTAAATTTTGGTTTAGTATATTCTGTTGGATCTTTGAAATACATTATAAAGCACTTCTTGAGTATTTGCATTTCTTTTTGGTACTGTGCACTAAACCCAGGAGATGCTTTAAGACTGAGATACGTCCCTAACCCTTTTTAATTTTTTTATTTTTTATTTTGAGACAGGGTCTCATGAAGTTGCTAAGGATCTTGCTAAGCTGCTGAAACTGGCCTGAAACTTGAGATCCTCCTGACTCAACCTCCCAAGTGCCTGGGACTACAGGCATGCACCACTGTGACCAGTGACTATTTGCCTTTTCTTTCTAATTCTGATAAAGGCTTCACAAACATGTATATGCATGCATAAACCGAAACACCCACAAATGAGACAAATTATTTGCATGTATTATTTGTAAAAATTTACAGTTAGGGGCTGGAGCTCAGTTCCGGAGTGCTTACCTGGCATGCATGAGGACCCAGGTTTGAACCCCAGCACCACAAACACAACTAAGTGTCAAAGGAACAAAGTCCAGATGGAAAAATTTTTTAAAAATTGCTTCTCTTTCTCTCTCCCTCTCTCCAAAAAAAAAAAAAAAAAAAGAATTTTGGGTTCAAGCGGTGGTTAAGGCACTTGCCTGGCATGCACAAGGGAGCGGGTTCAAACCCCAGTACTAGGTACACAACCAAGTGTTGGAGCAACAAAGACTAGATGAAAAACTAAAGAAAATTAATTCCCTTTTTCTCATTAAAAAAGTGTAACAAATATTACATAGAAGAGAGACAGCCTCTTCAACAAATGGTGCTAGACAAAATGGACAGCCACTTGCAGAAAGTTGAAATTAGACCCATATCTTTCTCCTTGCACAAGAATCAAATCAAAATGGATCAAGGAGCGAGGAATTAAACCAGCTACCTTGCAACTGATGGAAGAAAAATTAGGTCCAACACTTCAGCATTTGGGAGTAGGCAAAGACTTTCTCAACATGTCTCCTAAAGTGAAGGAAGTAAAGTAAAAAATCAGTGAAGGGGATGTTATAAAGCTAAAAAGCTTTTGCACTGCCAAGGAAATAATCAAAAGAGTCAAGAGGTTTCCTACAGAATTGGAGAGAATCATGAGCTATGATTCCTCTGACAGGAGTCTCATATCCAGAATCTAAAAAATCCTCAAAAATCTCAACTTCAAAAATGCAAACAACCCAATCAATAAATGGGCCAAAGAGCTAAATAGAAACTTCTCAACAGAGGACATCGATCAAGCCAATGAATACATGAAAAAGAGCTCTATATCACAAGTAATCAGAGAAACACAAATCAAAACTACTTTAAGATTTCACCTCACACCAGTCAGATTGGCAAAAATGAAGAAAATAAACAATAATAGATGCTGGAGGGATTGTGGAGAGATAGGTACATTAGTACACTGTTGGAACTGCAGACTGGTACAGCCCCTCTGGAAAGCAGTGTGGAGAATTCTCAAAAAAGTAGGGATGAGCCCACCATGTCATCCTGCTATTCCTCTCCTGGCTATTTTTCCAGTGGATTTAGAATCAGCACATTACAGCAACACAGCAAAACTGATGTTCATAGCAGCTCAATTTACAAGAGCTAAATTATGGAAATAACCCAGATGCCCCTCACTAGATGAATGGATCCAAAAACTGAAACAATGATATTGTAGCCTTTAAAGGTAAATGGATGACTATGGAAGAAATCATACTGAGTGAAGTCACCATAATCCAGAGAACCAAGGGTCAAATGTCTTCACTCATTTGTGGACGCTGGAGCTAGATCTTGACCATTGCAAAAGGTGGTCAACTCTCATGTATTAAACCCTGAAAAGGTGTCATGACATACAACCTAATGCATTCGTAGAGATGTACTGGGAAGGAGGGGGTAGGGATAAGAGTAGATAATTAGTGGGGGCTCTAGGGGGTAAATCTAGTTTTCAGAATATATATACATATGTGTATGTATGTATATATATATATATATATATATATATAAAATTTCGCTGGAAGCATGTTTGATTTTTCAACAAATAAATTTCTTAATAAAAAAAGTGTAACAACACCTCACTTTGGAAATGGTGTAGGTATACATGTAGGAAATTAAATTTGGACATATGAGCACAGGGAAAAGTAAACAGATCAAAATAGGAAAAGTATAAATATAATACTCTCCTTTTATCCAAGGGGGACACATTCCAAAAACCGCAGTGGATGCCTGAAACTGTGGATAGTATTGAACCCTATATAATATTCTGTTTTTCCTATACATACAAACACAAATTTGATGTCTTTTTCATCTTAACTAAACACTTTTCACACTGTGGCCATAACTTTAGCAGTTTCAAGTAAGATAACACAACTATCATGAATTTCTTTTTCTTTCTTCACAATTTCATAGCAAATTCCTTCTTACTGTAGATCTTAACCTCAGCAAACAATTTTCTTAGTAAGTCAATAACTTTCACTTTTTCACTTAGAGGAAGCACCTAAGACTTCTCTTTGTATATGGAAACTTCTAGCATCACTACTCTTGTACTTTCAGTCCATTAAGTAAAATAAGGATCATCTGAATACAAGCATGGCAATACTGTGACAATCTGAGATGGCTACTAAGTGACTAATGTACTGGCAGTGTATATAGCACAGGTACACTGGGCAAAGGAATGATTCACATCCTGAGTGGGATCTAGACAGATTTCAACATGCTATTCAGAAGAGTGTACAATTTAAAACTTATGGATTAGTTCTTTTTTAAAGAAAAAACATAACTTATGAATTGTTTATTTCTGAAATTTTCCATCTAATACATTCAGGCTATAATTGACTGTAGGCAACTGAAACCTCAGAAAGCAAAATTGTAGATAGGAGGGACTACCATTATCTGTGATCAAAGTTGATACTATCAGACTTTAATGTGACTGTAACAAATGATATCTAGCCAGATACTTTCAAATCAATCTCCTCAATATGCACACACAAAAGTAAGTTTGATGGAAATGACTGGATTAAGCTGAAGAGCATCATAATTATGAACTGAGTTACTAAAGATCAAGTAGAACCTGGGGAATATAAAAAGACAAAAGGAAAACCAAAATGACAGTTTAATCAAGAGAAAAAAATTGTGCATGGAAGCAGGAAAGTTGTCTAGTCAGAAATGAGGACACAGATGGGAACAGCTCAAGAAAGAAATAGCAATAACATATCCTTATATTTATGCAGCACATTTCTGTTTACAAAGGAGTCTTTTCTGAATTAGTTTATTTGTGAAAGAAGACATTCATTAGAAAACTCATTCATTCAGTATACAATAAGAATACTTTTTGGCATCAAATAGACTTGGATTTAAATCTAAATTCTGCTACTTTTTAGCTGGTGATAATCAGTTTGACCTCTCCGATGCTCAGTTTCCTCATCTGAAAAATACAGAAAACTCTTACTTGTGGACTATTGAGAAGAGGACATGAAATTACATGTATAAAATGCTTACACATAATTCCATCTGTTTTACACCTTACTATCATTACTAAGTACTTAATATCTTTAAGCTATTTGCTAAACCCAGATTGGGATACAAAGGTAAATGTGTAAGGCCTCAAGAAGCTCAGGGAAACAAGGTACACTGGTAGCCTAAAGACTAAAGGGAGGGGAGTTGGGGATTTAACTCTGTGGCAGAGCACTTGCCTAGCACGTGCAAGGACCCAAGGCCCTGAGTTCGAGTTCGGTCCTCAGCCCTGAAAAAAATGGAAAAAAAAAAGACTAAAGGGAGGGAGCTGGAGCAGATACAAGTTCAAACCCCAGCACCATGTACATAAGGAAGTGTAGGAGCTACAAAGCCCATATGAAAAACTAAATAAAATTGATTCTTTCTCTCTCTCACTGTCCCTCTCTCCTTTAAAAAATAAAAGAGTAAAGGGAGGGGCTGGAAGGGTGGCTCAGCAGTAAAGTGCTTGCCTGGCATGTACAAGGACCTAGGTTTGATCCCCAGCACCCGTGTACAACTAAGTGGAGGAAAAACAAAAATCAGAGAAATAATAAAACTAACACATACACTCTCTCTCTTTTTTAAAAAAAAGACTAAAGGGAAGGAGTTCAGTTAAGATTTCACAAGAGAGGCCTTGTGACTTTTTTCTTTAAAATATAAAGAATAAATGTTGGGCTGGAGTGATGGCTCAGTGGTTAAAGCTCGTGCCTGGCATGCGGGAGTACAAGAGTTCAAACCCCAGCACCGCACACACAACAACAAAGTCTCGGAGCAACAAAAGCCACATGAAAAACTAAATAAAACTGATTCTCTCTTTCTCTCTTTCTCATTGTCCCTCTCTCTTAAAAAAAGAATAAATGTCAACTGGACAAAACCAAAAGTAAAAATGTAAATGTAATAATAAACAACAAACTAATCATCATGAGAAATAACTAATGGTAATAAATTGAGGGATATATGTGTTCAGGAGGCTATTATCCTTGTGAATACATATAAATACATATATTTTTAACAAAGCCATATTACTATTATGTTTTATAACATGTTTCTTTTCATTTGATGCTTAAAAAAATGAACAATTTTTTCTTCGTCAGTAAATGTTATTTGATTTAGTATGCTCCTGGGGACTGAAGCTAGGGCTTCACACACAGTAAACCTAGAGCAGCCAGGCATGGTGATACACACGTGAAATCCCAGTGACTCAGGAGGCTAAAGCAGGAAGTTCACAAGTTCAAGGTCAGCCTGGGCAACTTAGTGAGGACCTAAGAAACTTAGCAAGATCCTATCTCAAAATAAAATAAAATATTTTTTAAAGAGAGAGGGACAGTAAGAGGGAGAAAGAGAGACAGAATCAATTTTATTTAGTTTTTCATGTGGCTTTCGTTGCTCTGACACTTCGTTGTGTACATGGTGCTGGGGTTTGAACCCAGGTCCTTGCACATGCCAGGCAAATGCTTCAACTGCTGAGCCACCACTCCAGCCACATCAAAATGAAATATTTTTTTAAAAAAGGACTGGGGATGTTGCTTACTGGTTAGGCACTCCTGGGCTCAATCCCCTGTGTCAAAAACAAACAAAAAATGATCAGCCTGGTAGCTCATGCCTATAATCCCTGATTCAGGAGGCTGAGACAGGAGGATTGCAAGCTCAAAGCCCACTTCAGCAACTTAGTGAGACCCTGTCTCATAAAAAGGGGGCTGGGGATGTGACTCAGTGGTTAAGTAGCTTTGGGTTCAGTTCCTGGTCCAAAACTAAAAGAAAAAAATGGTTAAAGTGGCAAAATATACATAGATAGATATATACATATCTATCTTTATATAGAGAAAGATATATACATACATACACACACATACTCATATGCACATATATATATAGACATAATTTTTAAAAGGCTATTGCCCAGAAAGGAAAGGATCAGGGACTGATGGAGATAGGGAGGAAGAAGCAAGCCAAGCAAAGAGGTGCAGTCCTATAATTCCAACAACTCTGGAAGCTGAGGCAGGATGGCCAGTTTGAGCCCAGCCTCAGCCACTTAGTGAGAACCTGTCTTAAAATTAAAAAAATAAAATAAAAGGGGCCAAGCATGCAACTCAGTGGTAGAGTGTCCTTGGGTTCAATTCCCAGTACCAAAAACAAAAAGAAAAAAAAGAGAGAAAAAGGAAGGAATAAATCTGGGAAATATTAAGAAATGCACAAAAGACTTGACAATTGACTGAATGTGGCAGGGTGAGAAAAAAACAACTCTTGAGTTTCCAGATAGATAGGAATGGCCCTATCAGTTTTCTTTTATAGATAAGGAAACAAAAGTCCCCCAATACAAAGTAATTTGTCCAAGGTCACAGTTTATTAATAGCAGAATTGGAACTTAAACACCAGACTTGGACTGAAATCTGTTACTTCTCACATATAACATAACACATCCAAAAAAGTGTACTGTTTCACATTTTAATAGATCTGATTTACAAAGCTCTTTCACATAAATTATTTCACTTGATATTCACA
This sequence comes from Aplodontia rufa, assembly GCA_004027875.1. Taxonomy (NCBI): domain Eukaryota; kingdom Metazoa; phylum Chordata; class Mammalia; order Rodentia; family Aplodontiidae; genus Aplodontia; species Aplodontia rufa. Next base: position 1,371 of record PVKS010034051.1, on the reverse strand, counting down.
ACAACCTATGAGTTAGACAAGGCAAGTATTGTCATTGTACTGACAAGTATATACTTAAACACAGTAAAGAAATTGACACAACTCCTTGAAATATTCAGACAAATATCTAAGTGTTTTCTGTTGGACTAAATAGAAGCCTTAAAGTGGGAAGTAAAGGAATCCAAAGGATGAACTTGTTAGGACTACTGTGGTTGCTACATGTAGTAGGTATTGACTGCAGGGAGAAAAACAGGCTATAAATAGAAGTAGTTTGGGTAGGTTTCAGGGCTGCCATATTTCATAACTCTATATCATAATTTTACAGACTGTGTCTGCTGCCCCCTGGATTTGTGTAACACAACAGCCCTAGATAAAATAAAATAAGGTGTCTCCAACCTGCAGATCAGGATCTACTGGTAGATCAAGAAATCTCACCTTCTGGAGCACTAAGCAGGTTCCCAAAAATGTCTTCTTTCTACTACATCCCTTTTCTGTCACATGCTCCTGCTGAGATGCTCAGCGTGAGAGGAAAACAACACACCCAGCAATTGCTGCTGAGGGACTATACTGTCAGTATCTCTCCTGATTTTAAGACTGTAAAATTAAAAGAAGCTCTTCCTGGGCTTGGAGTATAGCTCACTGAAGAGTGATTGCCCAGTGTGCAGGAGGCCATGAGTCTTTTTTGTTCTCCAGCAGAATAAAAAAGAAAAAAGAAGCTCCTCTTAAAATACGGATAGAGATTATCATAACAAAAGATTGGGAAGAGACAAAGGTAGTCTTCTGTGATTATTTCTATTGAGTGGAAAAAATTTCTAAAAAGTACCAGGATAATACTGTCAAAGCTTCTGACATAATTATACTCACATTTAAGTCCAAAGGTAACAAGAGAGAAAATGCAGGTCATAACAGGCATTCATTTGGCAATCCAATCATGCCTTAAGCCAAATTAAGAGAATAATAATACAGGTTACAAACAACACTTCAGAAACTTGTGACCAAGTTGTGTTTAGATGCAACACAAAACTGGGACACAACTGGTCTGGTCAGATGCTTCAATTATAGAAGATAATCTAAAATTGACCAGATGCTTCAAATTTACAACATAAGCTAAAACAATCACTGAAGGGCTAAAGGATGCAGCTCAGAGGTATGGCACTTGCATACCATATGTGAGGCCCTGCACTCCACCCCCAGCACCACAAAACAATAAAAAGGCAACCACTTAGGGCTGGAGCAGTGGCTAAGTGGTTGCAGCACATGCCTGGCACGCAGGAGGACATGGGTTTAAAACCCAGCACCACATACACAATGATGTGTTGGAGCAACGAAGACCACATGAAAAACTAAATAAAAATTGATGTGCCCATTCTCTCTCTTTCTTACTCCCTCTCA
>PVKS010034050.1:0-21224 GCA_004027875.1 Aplodontia rufa | reverse complement strand
CTGCTATGAACATAGATTTTGCTGTGTCACTGTAATGTGCTGATTCTAAATCCCCCAGAAAAATACCCAAGAGAGGAATAGCAGGATCATATGGTGGGTTCATCCCTAATTTTTTGAGGATTCTCCACTCTGCTTTCTAGAGGGGCTGTGCCAGTCTGCAGTTCCACCAACAATGTGCTAGTGTACCTATCTCTCCACAACCCCTCCAGCATCTAGTATTGTTTATTTTCTTCATGTTTGCCAGTCTGACTGGCATGAGGTGAAATCTTAATGTAGTTTTCATTTGCATTTCTCTGATTCTCAGTGAGATTTAGAGCACTTTCTCATGTACTCATTGGCTTGTTCAATGTCCTCTGTTGAGAAGTTTCTATTTAGCTCCTTGGCCCATTTATTGATTGGGTTGTTAGTGTTTTTGAGTTTGAGATTTTTGAGGATTTTGTAGATTCTAGATATGAGTCCCCTGTCAGAAGAATCACAGGCCATGATTCTCTTCCATTCTGTAGGAAGCTCTCTTCACAATTTTGATAATTTCCTTGGCATTGCAAAAGCTTTTTAGCTTTATGACATCCCACTCGCAGATTTTTTACTTTACTTCTTTCACTTTAAGAGACATATTGAGGAAGTCTTTGCCTACTCCCAAATGTTGGAGTGTTCGTCCTAATTTATCTTCCAGCAGTTGCAAGGTAGCTGGTTTAATTCCTAGTTTCTTGATCCATTTTTATTTGATTTTTGTGTAAGGTGAAAGATAAGGGTCTAATTTCAACTTTCTATGAGTAGTTGTCTAGTTTGTCCAGCGCCATTTATTCTCTCTTAAAAAAAATAAAAATAAACAAATATTCATTGAGATCTCACCAATGTGGTGCCCTCTACCATGTTACGATTCGTCTCTAATCAGATGCCAGTCCCACGTTGTTGAACTTCCCAGCCTCCAGAACTGTGAGTCAAATAAACCTCTACTCGTTACAAATTAAAAAGTAGAATAAAAATAGTAAATATTGGTTGAATAAATGTGCAGGAGAAAAAAATGGATATATGAGACAGAGTTACATTGAGAGAGAAAGAACTGTTGAGAAGATTCTAAGAAAAAAATCTATATATTTCTTGGGATTTTTTAAATAATTTATTTATACATTATATATATATATATATATATATGTATATATAATTTTTTTAACAGTGCTGGGGATCAAACCCAGGACTTTATGTAAGCTAGGCAAGTGTTCTATCACTGTTCTATACCCCCAACCCCTAAATCAGAAAATATTTTAAACTGGTAAAAGAGGGAAAAAAAAGAGACAAAGCCAACTAAAACAATCACTAATTCTTTTTAAAATAAAATAAAATTAATAAGCCTGTAGCTTGATTGATCAAGAAAAAGTGAGCTAATACAAATATATCACTTCGATCCTACATTCAAAAGATTACAGAATACTCTAATCCCAGAGGCTCAGAAGTCTGAGACAGGAGGATTGTCTTGAGTTCAAAGCCAGCCTCAGCAACTTAGCAAAGCCCTAAGCAACTTAGCGAGACCCTTTCTCTAAATAAAAAATAGAAAGGGGTGGGGATGTGGCTGAGTGGTTAAGCATCATTGGGAGGTTCAATCCCTGGTTCCAAAAAAAAAAAAAAAGAAAGAAAGAAAGAAAGAAAGAAAAAGGATAAGAGAATATTATGAACAACTTTATAACAATGTGTTATGGTTTAAATGTGAGGTGTCCTCCAAAAGTTCACATGAGACAATGCCATAGCTGAGGTGGAATGATTGGGTTACAAGAGCCTTAACCCAATCAGTGAGTTAATTCCCTGATAGGAACTAACTGGCAACCGAAGGCAGGTAGGATGTGGCTGGAGATGGTAGGTCATGGTGCGTGGCTTTGGGGTATGTATTTGGTGTCTAATGAATGGAGTATCTCCCTGCTTCCTGGACCCAAGGCACACTGTTCTGCCATGATGTTCAGCCTCACTTCCAGCCCCAAAGAATGGAGCTGACCTTCTATGGACTAACACTTCTGAAACTGTGAGCCCCTAGAATAAACTCTTCCTCCTAGAATTGTTTTTGTCAGGTCCTTTAGTTATAGCAACAAAAAAAGATGACTAAAACACAAAGCATGTCAATTGACAACTTAGATGAAATGGTAAATTTCCCTCAAAGACAAACATTTACATATAGAAAACCCAAACAGCTTTGTACAATTTGATGAAATTGAATTTGGGTTGGGCAGTATAGCTCAGTGGTAGAGTGTGCAAGTCTCTGCACAAGGCCCTAGGTTCAATTCCCAGCACTCTCCCCTCAAATGAAATCTGTAATGAAGAAGCTCTCCACAAAGGAAACTCAAGTCCTCAATGGCTTGATTTGTGAATGTTAATAAATGTTTGAGTATAAAAATGATACAAATCCTACAAAAATTTTTGCAGAAAATAGAAGAATAAAATAATTCCCAGGTAGATTTAAAAGACCATTATTAATCTGATAAAGCCAAAGACATGAGAAGAAATGAAAACCACAGACCAATATTTCTCAAGGATATTGATGCCAAAATCCTAACTACTAAACCCCCAACTCCAGCAATATATAGAAAAGATAATATGTCCTGACTATGTGGACCTTTACAATTCAGTTTTAGCAGTGTCTTCCCATTCACAGAGAAGACAGACTCTTACTAATTCAATTTTATAAGGAGATTAAATGGCAAAAAGGAATATTTGTTTATCCAGGAATATCACTAAGTCAAGGCTTTGGAGAGGCTGGTCCAGGCATGCTCCCTGAGGCATATGGCAGTCACAAATATAGCTCATTTGTTCCCCCTTTTCTAAGACAGACCAGTCTATGTCTGCTAACATTTTGTGAATATGATACTGGAGCTAGAACCCGGGACCTTGCACATTGTAGCCAACTGCTTTTATTTTTTTCCAGAATTGATTCATTGAGCAATCTCATGATGAGATTAGGAAGTACTCTTGTCTCTGAACAGGACTTGTTCTTCTAAATTTCCTTAACACATTTGTACTCTTATCTCCTAGGATTTCTTGCAAATAAATGACCATTTCATCCATTACACTGTGTGATCACTCTTTCAGTTTGTAGTTTAAAATAATCATTATTAGTTTCACTCTCAGATTATTTGGCAAACTAATTAACAGCGAACTCTCTCTTCTGAAAGGACAGGAGGGCAGAGACCTCCTCCTTCTCACCTATATTCTTCAGCAACTAGCCCAGGGCATGGCTCAATAAATAGTTGAATGAATGAATACAGGAATCTCAAAGGATAAACTTCTCCTGACCTCATTCCCCAATTCTAGGACATCTTTTATCTTGCTACTATTTTTTAGGCACAATTTAACAAAATGTCCTCTTTCCTTCTTGCAGTATTTTGAACACTTTGAGTAAAGTAATCCTGTGTTAGAAACATGGAGTAGGAAAAAGTAGAAGTATCCTTTCTACAAGCAGGACTAGCCTAGGACCTGAACACAGATGAGAAAGGTAATACTGTTTACCATTATGCAAGACAACATTTCTATTTAGGGCTGACCAATAAAGGTTATCAAAAAATGACGAGTACTAGGCATGGTGGTGCATACCTGTAATCCCAGCAGTTTGAGAAGCTGAGGCAGAAGGATTGCAATTTCAAAGCTAGCCTTAGCAAGGTCCTAAGCAACTTAGTGAAATCCTGTCTCAAAATAAAAAAATTAAAAAAAGGCTGGGGATGTGGCTCAGTGATTGAATAGCCCTTGGTTCAATCCACAGTACTAAGAAAAAAACAAAAACAAAAAATAAAAAACAAACAACACAAAAACATCATCATTGTCCAAGCTATAAAATGCCAAATATCCTCATTATATCTAATATCCTTCTTCCCCAATCACACTAGTCCCCCTTTATCCACAGTTTCACTTTATGGGACTTCAATTACCTGTAATCAACATGAATTGAAATTATTAAATGGAAAATCCCAGAAATATACAATTCATAAATTTTAAATTGTGTGCACTCTGAGTAGTGTGATGAAATATCATGCAGTCCTGTTCCATCTATTTATCATGAAGCATCCTTTTGTTCAGGGTGTCCAGGCTGTATATGCTACCCTTTTGTTACCCTTCCATGAATCACTTAGCAGCTGTGAGGTTATCAGATCCACTGTTAAGGCAGGGCAGTGCCTATGTTCAAACAGTTCTTATTTTACTTAATAATGGCCCCGAAGTGCAGAAATAGTGATACTGGCAATTCAAATATGCCAAAGAGATGCCTAAAAGTGGTTTCTTTAACTAAAAAGGTGAAAGTTATTAATAAGGAAAGGAAAAAAGGGTGTATGCTGAGGTTGCTAAGGTCTACGGTAAGATTGGTGAAACTGTGAAGAATGAAAAAGAATCCTGTTTAGTTTTGCAGTTGCACCCCAAATTGCAAAAGTTATAGTCACAGTGTGTGATAAATGCTTAGTTAAGATGGAAAAGGCATTAAATTTGTGGAAGACATGAATATAAAACATATTCTGATTGTTATAATTGTTCTGTTATCATTAGTTACTGTTCATCTCTTACTAGCCTAATTTATAAATTAAGCCTTAGCATAGATATGTATATACAAGAAAATACATAATATATGTAGGCTTTGGTACTGCCTAGGATTTCAGGCATCCTACAGGGGGTCTTGAAACATATCAATGGATAAGGGTGACTAGTAGATAGCTTTAGCCTACAGTCTGCCTGCCCTATAAATAATAAGATCTTGAGATCACCAGTACCAGATTTATCTCCCATTTCCACAGAACACCTAATCCAGACTGAACCTCTGCTTCCTTGGACCCTACCCAGAATTCTCCAATCAAAGCCCAAATCCTTTAAGCACTTTCTAACATCTTACTAAGTCTTCCCACAGGTCCCCACTTGTATTCTACTTCACAGCAATGAATCATCAACTCAAGTTGTTCAATTATAAATGTGTTCCTGGTATATATCCATCGATATATTCCCTGGGTCTTGCACAGTGCCTAGCACTTAGGAGGTACTTAATAAACATCTTGGATAACTAAATGAATGAGAAAGGAAATAATTAATTTCTTAGTTAATCTTTACCTTCCTGTGCCTAAGTGGAGGACATCTCTGGATGAATGCCTGACTTTCTCAGGAGATGCTATTCTGCCTTGCTGTGTGACTTCATAGCTATCAGCTTTCATTAGCAACTTCCATAAACTGTTTTTTTTTTTTTTTGGCAAAGCGTGTGTGGTTCCGGGATACAAACCAGGGCCTCGTATGTTCTGGGCAAGCTCTCTACCACTGAGATACATTTGTAGACCCAAACTCTTGTTTCTATCTTGTTATTGCAGGGTTTCCACAAAAAGGAACCAAAAAAATGGGACAAAGTGTAAAACTGAGGAAAAAAAACGATGTCAAAACTGTAGGCATTCACTTTTATATGCCACGTTCACTTCAGAATTGCTAGTTGGAGATGGAATCATCAGGTCATAATTTAAAGAGATCAAGATTTAGAAAAAAATATGAATTTTGTTTATTTATTATGTGCTACAGGGGTAAGCTGTGAATAAAAGCAGGAGGGAAGGGAAGAAAATGTATTTCAGACAAAAATACATCTCTGCCAAAGGTGAAAAACAACCCTACTTTTTTGCAATTGTTTGTTTGTTGCATTTTCCCCATAACAAAGACCCTAACCTGTAGTCAGCCCCTTGAAATTCTCTTAGCAAAACTGCCTAGATCCAAATTTCTATTTTTAACCCTCTTAGAAGTCTCCTTGAATAAATCACTTGATCTGAGTGTGTGAAAGATTCTCTGAGCTTTGAATAGCTTCAATTATATTATATTCTATACACGTAAATTTAATCCAACGTGCATTTATTAAGAATCCATCATAAAAAGCAAATTTTTAAAAAGAGGTTCAACAGCCAGGAGTGGTGGCTGAGGCCTGCAGACCCAGTGATTTGAGAGGCTAAGGCAGGAGGGTTGCACATTCAAAGCCAGCCTCAGCAACTTAGCCAGGCCCTAAACAACTTAGTGAGACTCTGTTTAAAATAAAAAAATAAAAAGGGCTGGGGATGTGGCTCAGTGGTAAAGTGTCCCTGGGTTCAATCCCTGATATCAAAAATAAAAAAGAAGAGGTCCTGTAGTAACAGGTACATTAACCCATAGCCAGAGTTTATCAAGATGCACTGTGTAATATGTGTGTACATAAAGCACCCTAGAAATCCAGGTGAGAGATGAGGAAGGAAAGTCCTCTTACCTCTTCATCTGTCAAGCAGGTGGATGGAGGATTTCCTTGAGGAAGAAAGAACAGGGTGGAGCAAAAGAATGGGGTGAAAAGGTAGAATACAACTTCAGCTTCTATGTCCCCCAAAAGCTCATGAGTGAGACAATGTAAGGAGGCTTAGAGGTGAAATGACTGGGTTATGAGAGCCTTAACTCAATTAGTGAATTAATCCCCTGGTAGGGACTAATTGGTTGGTAAGCGAAGGCAGGCAGGGTGTTTGGGGGAGGAGGTGGGCTATTCAGGGTATGCCTTTGGGGTATATATTTGCTATCTGGTGAGTGGAGTCACTCTGCTTCCTGACTGCAATGCTCTGAGCCACTCTCCTGCACCACGCACTTCCACCACGTTCTGCCCCACCTCAAGCCCCAAGGAATGGAACCCACTGTTTATGGACTGAGACCTCCGAAACCGTGAGCACCCAAATAAGCCTTTGCTCCTTTAAAACTGTTCTTTTCAGGTCTTTGAGTCAGAGCAGCTAAAAAGCTGACTAAAACAGTTTCTTTCCCATACCCCCAGTACTACCCCTCCCAGCAATTTAAGGCTCCCTAGATTGATCTGGAATTAAGGTAAATAGCAAAGCTTTGGGGCAGATGGCTAAGGATTTACTGGTCAATATGAATGGCTCATAGAAATGGTCAGTTATATAGAAAACTGTATCAGGTATTACAGGCAAATGCAATTGGTTACATTTTTTTCTTTTTTTTTACCCCCCATTGGAGATCTTTATCAGCAGATAAGCAAGAGAGCAAAGAGAGGAAGCGGTGGGTTTTTAAGCTGCCAGCAGGGGGAGGAGTTTTACCTAAGGCTGATGTATCTTGGCTTTATTGGTTGGAACTAATTTTTCCATTTTGAAAAGGTGGCGGGTCAGTCCTTCAGTGGTCAATTGGTTACATTTCTAACTGAACGGGATTTTACAGGTAAAAAGTCCTCCCTCCAGTTTTCTCATAACAATTCAGTAAATGAGAAATTATTATTCTCCTATGTTACAAATGGGAAAACTGTGGAATAAAGTGACTTGCCTAGGACCACCCAGACAGTGGCACAGCTAGACATAAAACCTAAGTGCTCTGACTACAACTTCAGTATCCTTTCTAGAAGAAAGTTAAAATATATTATAAGGCATGTTGGTATTAACTACGCATGCAATGGCTCCAGCTTCTAGAATTTGCTAACATATTTCCAAAGATGCATCCATCCTTTAAGCCTGTTCTACTAAGAGCTTGACTGAAAAGGGGTGGATATATTTAAAAAAATTTTTTTAGAGGAACAACTTTATTTAGTTTTTCACATGGCCTTAGTTGCTCCAACACTCAGTTGTGTACATGGTGCTGGGGTTTGAACCCAAGTCCTCATGCTTGCCAGGCAAGCGCGGAAACCGCTGAGCCACCACTCCAGCCCCTTAAATATTTTTATACCAGGGATTTAACCCAGGGGCACTTTATCACTGAGCCATATCCCTAACCCTTTTTATTTTTTATTTTGAGAGAGAGTCTTGCTAAATTGCTTAGGGCCTCACTAGATAGCTGAGGCTGGCCTCAATTTGCGATCCTCTTGATAGCCTCCCACCACTGGGATTATAGGCGTGTGCCACCATGCCCAGCTATATTTTAAATATTTCAAAGAAACATTTGTTATGACATTTTGCACTTGCTCAATTTATTCTGTAGAAGCTCATATCAGGAAAATAAGAACTTGGTTAGCAGGGGAGCTGGAGATGTCACTCTGTGGTATAATACTTGCCTAGCGTGTGCAATATTTGGTTAGACCACTGACTCAAGCAAAAGGTGTACAAAAAAAATATAATGCTCTAGGGACTGGGAATGACCTTCAGTGGTAGAGTGCTTGCCTAGCACGTGTGAGACCGTAAGAGGAGGTAGCTTTCCTAGACAAGGCAGAGAGCTAGGTAAATTCAACTTGTGTCAATTTGCAGAAACATCTGAGTGCACCATATCATTGGAACCGTCATTCTGAGATTGCTATTCCTAGGCTGCTGTGGTCAATTCATTTTCCTAGTGGGTTCTTGATGGCTTCCTTTTTGGCTTAGGCTGGTCATTTTTCACTGACCTTCCCCACTGGGAAACTGATGAACATTGCCGTTGTGACTCGGTTGAGTGAAGTGCCACATTTTTTGTTTTTTTTTAATCTCACTTGCTTTGCTTTTTATATAGTCTCCATGAGTGTCTTAGGTGGAAATAATGGTTTAAATCTTTGGAAAAGGGCTGGAGTGGTGGCTCAGCGGCTTCGGCGCTTGCTTGGCAAGCACGAGGACCCAGGTTCAAACCCCAGCACCATGTACACATCTGTTAGAGCAACTAAGGCCATGTGAAAAACTAAATAAAGTTATTTCTCTCTTTCTCTGTCCCTCTCTCTTTAAAAAATATTAAAAAATAAATCTTTGGAAAAGAACTGAAGAATCATTTCTCATAGATGTCAGGAGAGTGATAAAAAGGGAAAAAAAGAGGCTAAAAGTATTAATTTCCAAACCTGCAGCATTATTTTGATGAAATCTCTAAGGTACTAATAAATTGGCAAAAGTATTTGAACACAATTATATCTCTCTATGTATATATTTGTAATTATCTATTACATATATGTATATATTTAAAAGAGAAACTTCTGTTATGACATTTCGTGTGGTCTAGCAGTTACTTGATTTGTTCTATAAAAGTTCATGCCATGAAAATAAAAACTTTCAAGAGGCTGGGGCTGTGCCTCAGTGGTAGAGCATTTGCCTGGCATGTGCAAGGCCCTGGGTTCAATCCCCAGCACAGCAAATAACAAATAACAATAAAAAAGTGTTATTTCTTAAAAGCTATTTAACACCTGACTAGCCCAGTGGTGCTGTAATCCCAGCAACTTGGAAGGCTGAGGCAGTAAGATCTCAAGTTTGAGGCCAGCCTGGGCAACTTAAGGAAACCCCATCTCAAAATATTAGAGGTGGGGCTGGGGTGGTAAGGATGTATCTCAGTGCCCTGGGTTCAATCCTCAGTAACAGAAATAAACAAACAAAGCTATTTAACATCTACTAGAATACTGGAAGAAAAACAGCATAGTCTGGAAGTACATGGGCCTGCATATATGAGGGTTTTTGTTTTTTTAATTCTCAAGACATTTTACTGGTTTTCAAAAAGTTGGAATGAGGGGGGAGCAGTGGCTCAGCAGTTATGGTACTTGCCTGGCATGCTCAGGGACACCCCAGCACCACGAACACAACGAAGCGTTGAAGCAAAGAAAAACACATGAAAAACTAAAACTGAGTCTCCCTTTCTCCCTCTCTCTCACTGTCCATCTCTCTTTAAAAACAAAACAAAACAAAACTTGGAAGGAAAAAACTCACACAGAGCAGTGCCCTCAAAGACAAAGCAAGAGTTATCATTATTAGATTTATATTTTCTTATATCCTTTATCTCAACAGAGGATCTGAAACCTGCTTGTAGCATATAGGCCACTTCAATGTATTGCATGGGCTCTGGTGTCCCATAGGTGCTTAATAACTGTTTCTTTCTTTCTTTTTTTTTTTTTCAGGGCTGAAGACTGAACTCGGGGCCTTGTGCGTGCTAGGCAAACGCTCTACCACTGAGCTAAATCCCCAACCCCAATAACTATTTCTTGAACAAGTGAATGAAATAGAATGGAATATACCATTAAACATCTAATGTTTCCATTCTAGAATGGCTCTTTAAAATACAGATCAGAGCAGGGGTGTAGCTCAGTGGAAGAGCACTTGCCTAGCTTGTGTGAAGTCCAGGTTCCATTCCAAGCACTGCAAAGAAAGAAAAAAAGCAGATCAGCTTAAGAAATTAAAGTAAACCAAAGATTTTGTTTTCCCCAAAGTTTTTGTGGCAATCATACTTAGAGGATAAATCAGAATATATTTAAACTATGAATCAAATGTTGCTTTTTTTTTAAAAGAGAAGACAGAAAGAAAGAGAGAGAGAGTGAGAATCAATTTTATTGAGTTACTGCACATGCCTTTCGTTGCTCTGACACTTAGTTGTATACATGAGTGCTGGGTTTTTTTTTTTTTTTAAAGAGAGAGGGACAGTGAGAGAGAGAGAGAAAGACAGAATCAATTTTTTATTTAGTTTTTCATGGACTTTCGTTGCTCAGACACTTCATTGTGTATGTGGTGCTGGAGTTTGAACCCGCGTACTCTCGCATGCAAGGCAAGCGCCTTAACTGCTGAGGCACCGCTCCAGCCCCCCCCTTTTTTTTTTTGGTACTAGGGATTGAACCTAAGGGTACTTAACCACGGAGCCACATCCCTAGCTCTTTTCTCTTTTTAAAAGAGAGAAGGACAGTGAGAAAGAGATAGAGAATCATTTTTTTTTTTTATTGAGTTTTTCACATGGCTTTTGTTGCTCTGACACTTAGTTGTGCACGTGGTTGCTGGGGTTTTAACCCCTGTACTTGCGCATGCCAGGCAAGCACCATGATTGCTGAGCCACCACGCCAGCCCCACCAAATGGTCTTTAAATGGAATACTTTTTCAAGGTCTTTCTGAAGAATCAGAAATTATTACAATTTTTTTTATGTCTCTGGATTTTCCCCTAATAGAAATAATTCATTTTATTTTGGTGCCATACAGAGGATGCAGTGAAAAAATGCCTCTCTCCCAGCACTTCCCCTCTGCCAAAACAGATTCCTTCTCCTTCAGAGGCAATCACTATTTTCCCCCCCCAGTTCTGGAGATGACACCCAGTGCCTTGTGCATGCTAGGCAAGTGCTATACCACTGAGATACATAGCCAGTCCCAGAGGCAATCACCATTACTAGTTCCCTGTGAATCCTTCCAGAAATAATCTTTGCATATATGAATTTCTTCACAAACAATAATAAACCATACACACACTTCAGTTCCCCTCCTTTTTTTACCTCTCAAGAGGTGCTGAGCATGACTCCATACCAGCATACAAATCTGTATCATTCTTTTAAATCATTCCGTTATATACCATATTTTCTTTAACCAGTCTACTATCAATGGACATTTAGACCTTATTTTTTGCTATTATAAACAATCTTGAAGAAAAATATACCTAAGCATATGCAGTCCATAAATATTTTAGTGGGAAAATAACATTATATAAATACTGAAAAAGAAGGCTCTTTGAAACCTTAATTGAAATATTTATTTCCAAATTTTAAAAAAGTAGTAGTTTAGGAAAACAACAAAATAGTATAGAAATTATAGGTTAGTAATATGCAAAAGAATACTAAAGGGACTGGAGCGATAACTCAGCGGTTATGGCGCTTGTGTGGCATGGGCAAAGTTTGCAGGTTTGAACCCCAGCACCGCATACACAACAAAGTGTCTGAGCAACGAAAGCCACATGAAAAACTATATAAAGTTGATTCGCTCTTAAAAAAAACAAAGAATACTAGATTCTGGGGAACGAATTACTCTCTTTATGAACAGGATGGCTTAAGAATTAAATGTAGCATTTAGATAAAATAATGAGATGGTTAAAGAGAAATAACATTAGCAACACGCGCAGATTTTTCCAGAGTCAAAGCAACCCAAAATGTGAAAAAAAGAAATACAGAACTGAAAAGTTTGAAATGATTGAGGCTGGGAGAAGAGTCTTAGTAATGAAAATGCAGGTTTTAATAGGGTTGCAGGGAAACTTGGCAAATCGAAGGTGGAGAACAAAGGCAAGGGAGTGGCAAAGTAGCCAAGGGCAAGTCACAGTGAAAAATAATGATAATGATATCATGGCATTTGCAGCCAAATGGATGGAGATGGAAAAAATTTTGCTAAGTGAAGTATCCCAAACTCAGAGACTCAAGGGCCGAATGTTTTCTCTCATTTGTGGAAGCCAGAATATAAGCGGAAACAGTTTGTTAGATGGATAAGCTAATAATAACTTCAACATGTATAAACTCTTACATGATCTTGGGGAACTGTGCTAATACTCCTGGGGGATGTAGGGAGGGGGGTAGGGAGGGGGGAAGGGATTAGGAAGGTCATCAAGGTGACCAAAGGGAGGTAGTATGGGTGAATCTAATCCAAGGGGAACCTCCGATTCCCACAAGAAGTCCAATTAACTTGGGGCTTAAGTAAAGTGAAACATGGAACCATGGGGAACCCAAAGGGGGAAACCATGATCTGGCACCAGTATGGTCTGTTTTGTCATTACACTGGTGTTCTTGATTGTTTGATGATGAACCCCTCCAAAATGTAAGACCATGTCTATCAAATAATAATAATAAAAAAATAGTACTCCGGAAGATGTTCACACAATAATGGGCCCAAATAGGGTCAGCAGAAACCCAGTAAGTCTCTTTGTAAATGGGCTTTTGCATCTCATTCGGAGGTCAACCCTGATCCTTCCATCTCCTCAGCTAGAAAATGTGGACAAGTATCAGTGAGAGAGCACTAAAGAAGGTAATCGAGCTGATGTAGTAGCATACGCATGTAGCTCATAAGCCAGTACTCAGGAGGCTGAGGAGGATGATCGCTGAAATTCATGAGTTGAAGACCAAGCTGGGCAACACAGTGAGGCTCTGTCTTAAAAAAAGAGTAATCAATCAGTACGTTATCAAATTTCTGGATGACTAATGTACAGATATGACCTAGACTGTGTAATTAGCTACTTTTTCTAGGACTCAGAGTGAGTGATGCAAGGAGGAGGAGCCAGTTGGAGTTTTTTTGTGTGTGTGGTGGCACTCCACTCATGCCATGCAGAGCAATGGCGAAAGAGCTGATGGCAGTGACATTTGCCCTGCTGGCATCCAGACCTCTCCAGCCTCCAGCCTTCTGGTTCCTGCCTGTTTTCCAAGCCTAGTCTTCCATGTTTCAGCCAATTCTATGAGTCATCCTTCTAACAAATTCATTTTCTACTTATATTAATCAGGTTCTATTATTGTTCTTCATATTCGAGAACCCTTGACTAACAGTGAACAGGAAAGGGAAGCAAGCCTGTTTGGCTGGAGCCAGCCTCTGAGAAATTCGCTTAGCACAGAAATCCCCAGAACTGGAGTCTTAATTGGGAAAAGCTCTAACACTGGGTTGTAGATTTGATTCCTTCATGGAAGGCCAGGGTAGTAAAAAAGCAAGACAGAGGTTAAAAATGGCTGCTTTGGTCTCTGGGAATTAGACAATGTTTTTCTTTCTCTTATGGTTATCAGAGCTGTCAGAGGATAAATGTCTGAATTCTCTTCTCTCCAGTGAATAGAAGCTAGTTGGGCACAGGAATGGGGTAGGGCAGAGAGTCAAGAGGAAATGAAACTATCCAGGCAACCAGGTTCAACTCCAAGTTTCCAAAGCAAGTTTGGTGAAGAGTCGGCAAAGGATCTATAACTTGGAGTTGCTAAAATAACGTGAGTAGGCTAAGGAGTGATTCTTCGTGACTAGCAGAGAGGGATCTGAGTCTTTGCACTTCATCATCAAAGCAAGGAACTCATTTGCTTTGCTGTCCTGTCTCAGTGGTGCCTGACACGCTGTAGGTCTTCAGTAAGTATTTGTTGAATGAGTAAAAGAGTCATCTAGACTGGATACCACCATTAATTGGTGCATGCCTTATATCAAGGAGTCCTATGAGAAGGATGCAGTGACTTGGGGTTGACTCTGAAGTCTACATTCTTAATCAATTGGGCTCTGATGTCTCTTTCCTAGACTCAGCAACAGGAATCACTCAGGAATCTGCTGCCTGCCAAGCCATGTGAAGGAGCCCAGCACAGGTGCTACGGATTTCCAAGATGCCCCATTTTCCCTGATTATTACCTCCTACCTCTCTGGGTATCACCATGGTAGGTATTCTCAAGGTGGCAAAGCTCCTCTGAATTCTGGGCAAATGTACTTTGGATGTTACACTTTATGAGTGAATATGAAAGATAGGATGGTTGCACACCAGTGTCACACAGATTTTTAGGGAATGTGACTCATGGCTCACATTTCCTCATCTCTCCACTACATACCCCTGCCCTCGAGTGCCCACATTACTCAGATATGAGTTTCTGGAGAGGGGTGTGATTTTGAACAGAAATATGAGTAACAAGCTGACTCAGTACCATTCCCTACTTTTTTCAGTGGCTAAAGCTATGTTACCATCTTGTATATGAGTTCTTCTCTGGAGAGTCCTCACTCAGGAGATTTCTTGGGATTTTCCACAGGTAGATAGCCAGTGGCTGTCCCCTCAGTCTCCTAGAGATGCTCAGACATCTATGAATCCCAGTAGTGGACACAAATGAGATTCTCCCTGGGGTCCTTCTTGGACACAGCAGCTTTGAGCATATATACAAATTATTTTTAACTCTCATGCAATAAATCAACAAGATGAAATTTGTTTTTAAAGAGAGAGGAGGAAGGATAGAGAATTAATTTTATTTATTTTTTTCATTTGTCTTTGTTTTTCTGACACTTAGTTGTGTATGTGGTGCTGAGCTTCAAACCAGGTCCTTGCATATGCCAGCCAAGTGCTTGAACCCCTGGGCCACTGCTCCAGCCCCAAGATGAAAAAATTTTAAATCAAGTTTCCATTTTATATGAAAATATAGAGAGAGCAGAATGATAGTGATGGAAAAAAAGCAGATCAGTGGTTGCTTGAGACTGGTGGTGGTGGGGAGGGAGGAACAGTGCAAAGAAACACATGGAAACTTTTCAGGGTGAAAGAAACATTCTCTATCTTGTCTGTGGTAAGATTTGCACAATTGTGCACCTGATGATACCTGACAGTTTAGAGGCCTTCAAAATCAGACCGTGAAGTAAGAATTTGGGTGAAAGGAGTTTTGTGGGAGATGATCCCAAGAAGTGCAAGTGAGGAAGAATGGAAACTAAGACAAGGAAGAGAGAAAAAGACTACACTAAAGATCAGTTTACAGAGGTGGGTAATCGGTGCTCAACCCTGCTGAGGACCCTCTGAGATACTATGTGCAACAGGCATCAGAATTGTCCACAAGAAGCCTGGAGATTGGGGGTATTTCTTCACCAATCTTCAAGCTCTCTTATCTGAAGGTTTCCCTGGTGCATTAAAACCTCGTGCTTCCAGTTTGCTGGAGCCTGCAACCCAGCAGATATAGGGAAGAGTCTGACATAGTGTGTTAGCTTTCCATCACTGTGAGGAAATAACTGAGATAACCAATTTATAAGAAAGAAAAAATTTATTTTGGCTCATACTATCAGAGGTTTTAGTCCATGGTCACTTGGCCTCATCACTTTGGTCCTGTGGTGAAGCAGAATATCATGATGGGGACTGTGTGGTGGAGCAATGCTGCTCACCTCATGGAGACTGGGAAGCAGAGAGAGAGAGAGGAGGAACTGGAGTCCCAGTCACCTTCAAGAGCATGCACCGGGGGCTGGGGATTTAGCTCAGCGGCAGAGCGCTTGCCCAGCATGCGCAAGGCCCCGGTTCGGTTCGGTCCTCAGCCCTGGGTGGCGGGGGTGGGGTGGGGGGGCATGCACCAATGACGTGAGGTCCAGTTGGCTCCGGTTCCACCATCTCCCAACAGGGCCACAGGCTGGCAGCCAAGCCTTTAACACATGGGCATTCGGAATACATTTAGGAACCAATCCATGACTTCTGGAAGCTTGGAAGTGTCCAAAGCAGTTGCAGCTGAAGCGAGCGCCAGTGGACTGACAGGTAGGGCAGAGCATCGGAGCCATCTATAACACAACAATATTAGACAGACTTCTCAGTTGCAAATAACAGAAAATTTAACTCAAACTGACCTTAGCTCATAGGATCAGATGGTCAAAAAGTCCAAGGACAGAACTAGGGACTCAAACAATATCATCAGGCCTCTCTTCGTCTCTCAGATTTGATCACCTCTGTGTGAGCTCCATGAACGTTTCTGTGAGATGACAGAACATATGTGAAACACCCTTGGGGCTACAGCGTTCAGACGCAGCCTAGGTGGAAATGAGAGCGTCTCCTTTTCACTGCTCTTACGTAAGTCCCTGGGGTTGCTCTGATTGGACTCACTTGCATCACTTATCTCCAAACCGAGGAGTCAGGAGACTGCAAGGAAGTGAACCGGTGAGGCTATCTTGGGCCATCCTTGAACCACCATGGTGGCTCAGGGGCTTTCATTCTTGGACTGGCCAGTGCATAGCCATGTGTCCCACTTCTAGTGACTCTATCACCTGAACCACAGGAATACCACTGGGGGAAATTGTTTCTCTGAGAAATTATCATAGTAACGTTTCCAGAAAAAAAAAACACACTGAACAGTGGGCAAGCAAAAAATCGTGTCTATTATGCTAATATATTTAAAATTTTAATATGAATGTTATATATATTGTAGTCTTGTCAAAAATACAGATTCTAGGGGCTAGAGCAGAGGCTCAGCAGTTGTGGTGCTTGCCTGACATGCACGGGGGTGCAGGTTTGAACCTAGCACCATGTACACAATGAAGTGTCATGGCAATGGGATCCACATGAAAAACTAAATAAAATTGATTCCCTCCCTTTCTCTCTTACTGTCCATTTCTCTTTTAAAAAAAATACAGATTCTAATTCATTGGGGCCTGAGATTCTGTATGTTTTGTTCTGGTTCCAGGGGTTGAACCCAGAGGGGCACTTAAGCACTGAGCCACATCCCCAGCCATTTTTTCAAATTTTGTATTTTGAGACAGGGTCTTGCTAAGTTGCTGAGACTGGTTTTGAACTCACCATCCTCCTGCCTCAGCCTCCCAAGTCTCTGAGAGTACAGGTGTGCACCAGCATTTTTGTTAACAGCTCCTACGTGGTGCCAATGACACACTTTTGAGTATCAGGACTCTCTATTCACAAGCTAAAAAATACATCGGTGGTCATTTCCTTCTGACTCTCGTGGTTCTTTCTGTCGTCAGCTTGGTTCTTACCTCTGTTCTTTCCTTTCATACTCTTCCCTTGAGCCTTTTAGAGTTTTTGCTCTGTGAACAACAAAAATCTGTGGAGGCAAGAGCAAAACCCAGGTTTGGGTGAAAGGTCAAGCTCATGTACTAGACTCACCAAACTCACAGCAACACATAATCAGGGGAACCATAGATATGTAGGGCAGGGGGAGGGAGGGAGGGGGGAATCAACAATGTAGCTTACTCTTTATTCCCCTGAGAAGTCAAATAATACTTATGTAATCACTTAATTCTGGAAAATGCACAATCTCATATATATATGCCCTTTATATCTGTTATGGGGTAAATATAGAAGAGTTGAGAGACTGGGGTATTGGTGGTGTGAGGGTGATTCTGGATTAGGATCAGGGGCATATCATATTGTTACTACACATGCATTTATGATTGTACAACAACACATCTTCTCAGTAAAAATTTAAAAATAGAAACAAATTACAAATTTGAAAAAAAAATCCTCAATACCTTGCCAGATCATTCTTTCTTTCTTTCTTTCTTTTTTTAAAGAGAGAGAGAGAGAGAAAGAATAAATTTTACTTAGTTTTTCATGTAGCTTAACACTTCATTGTGTATGTGGTGCTGGGGTTTGAACCCATGTCCTCGCACATGCCAGGCAAGCACTTCAAACGCTGAGCCACCGCTCCAGCCCCTTTAATACTCTTAACTAACTATAAATGTACCCCAAACATACATCACTGAAAATAGAAGGTGATTATTTTATTATTACCTCACATATTTCAGGGAATAGACTCTTATTGTTCCTTCCTTTTATAATATTTAGATTTTATGTAATTTGGTTATGTTATCTTCTCCCCAGACTCTTTTTTCCTTTTTTTTTTAAAGAGAGAGGGATGATGCGGGGGGGGGGGGCGAGAATCAATTTTATTTAGTTTTTCAGGTGTCTTTCGTTGCTCTGACACTTCATTGTGTACATGGTGCTGGGGTTTGAACCTGCATCCTCATGCATGCCAGGCAAGTGCTGAAACCTCCAGTACCTCCCCAGACTCTTTCATCCCATCTTCTACCACCCAGGTCACTCCTTCTCATCCCCCTTGCTCACTGCTTTTCTATCCAATCCAACTCCAGTCACATGACTCCTCATTTCCTAGACCTTCTCACCTCGACGATCATTTCCACCTAAGCCACCTCTGCCAAAGTCACAGCTCCTCATGATTAGTCACTGTTGTGGATCTAAAGGTGGGCCAGCTTACTGTGGTCCCTGATATGGTTTGGATGAAAGGTGTCCCCCAAAAGCTCATGTGTGAGAAAATGCAAAGGCGGAGAGGTGAAATGATTGGGTTATGAGAGCCTTACTCAATCAGTGAGTTAATCCCCTGATAAGGATTAGTTGGATGGTAAGTGAAGGCAGTAGGGTGTGGCTGGAGGAGGTGGGTCATTGGAGGATTGCCTTTGGGGTATACATTGGACTAAGAACTCTGAAACCGGGAACACCCAAATAAACTTTTCCTCCTAAAATTGTTTGTCAGGTCTTTTAGACACAGCAGAAAAAAGCTGGCTGAAACAGTCCTCAAAGCAAGTTTTCTTCTCCTTCTTCGGAGAGAGGAGAAAGAGAATCAATTTTATTTTTTCAGGTGGTCTTCATTACTCCAACACTTAATTGTGCATGTGGTGCTGGGGTTCGAACCCAGGTCCCCATGCATGCCCAGCACATGCTCTACCACTGAGCCAACCACTCCTGTCCCCCAAAGCAAGTTTTCTGAAGGGACACCCTGCAATGGGACTGAGACAGTTTTAGGAGAGATAGTAAAATGGCTAGGTAGTCAGGACAAAGGGCCCAATCTAAGAGCTAGCTAGACTACAATCTAAGAGCTAGCTAGACTGCAGGGAGATTGACAGGGCATGCTCAGGGTCTTCAAATGCAAAAAACCAAGCACCCTGTCTAAGAGCTAGGGCGTGAAGATCTTTTTACCAGGTTCTCAGGGCCTTCATATGCAAATGACCATGAGGCTCACCTGTGGGAGCAACTCCTTTGTCCCAAAAGGGGTGGGGGAACTAAGAAGTGGGGGTGGACACCGTTGGGAACTTGGAAAGAATTGCTATCTATTTTGCATAGATTTTAACCAATGACTTTGGTGTTTAGTTTCAATCAATGCCTGTTTTGCATAGATTTCAACCAAAGATGTAGATGCATTTCTCAATGCCTGCTTTGCATGAATGTTAATTATGCTCATACCCCAAACCAATATAACCCCTGGCCTAACCTCCACTAGAGGGTGTCCTGCTTCCAGGTAAGCCTCCGCTTTGCGGAATCTCTGCTCTCCTTCCTTAAATAAATCCTACTCCCTCTTATTTCCCCTTCCATGGTTGTCTGTGGATTTTATTCTTCAAATTCATGAGACAAGAACCCAGAAGATCAGTGTCGAATTCCCGGGGTGAATTTCCACCACACCAAGAGCTGCAACACCCAGCTTTCAGCTGGGGAGCTGCTAACACTATTTCGGCTGCAGAAACCTGCAGCCAGCCCGAATTCCCAGTTTTAGCCGGGAATAGCTGCAAACACTAAAAGCAGGCTATTTTGACCGCTGGAATCTGTAGAGGCCCAGACTCCTTTTGCCACCGGGAGCAAAGAATCCGGCCTCATCTCAAAAACCCCGCATCAGGACTTCTTGTCACAGTCTACCCCTTGCACAGATGCATTTTCTCAGTCATGTTCAGGGAACAATTCCTCCTCATTCCCTGTGGGCCTCTCTTCCTGAAAGTAAACTTAGAAGCGGGGTTATGGGAAGAAGTACAGTCCCTATGACTGCATTTGGTCTGGAGGTTTCATTCTCTCCCTCCCCCACTACCGAAGCCAAACTTCTCACCCTCAGCTGCCATCTTGGCTGTTCTTGGAGGTTCTCCTAAAGGTGTGATTAAAACCTTCTAAGCTCTTTGCAACTGTAGCCCTCTCAGGCCAGGACTGTTGCCTGTGTCTAGTGAGAATTAAAATGCAGCAAGGGAGTATGAAGATGTACCCAAGTGTTCCACATGCAGCCCCACTTCTTCCAGATTCTCAGGTCTTGAAGAAGGGCATTCTTCTCACTTTTCATTCCTGGTCAGGAGTTCAAAGTGCACTGGTGGCAGAACCCAGTGTTATAAGGTGGGGCCACAAAATCCCCAGTGGGTCATTGGGGGTGATGGCAAATGGAGCCACTTTTGCTTTACCCTTATTTTCTGGACCCATATATTCGTCCTATTGGTGACACAATGCCACATGTGCTCTGACTTAATGTATATACTGCATCTGGAAGAATGGCACTCTAAACACAGTTCATTTTCTTTGAGCTGGTGCTTAAGCTGTGCCTTCAGGGTTTGCAGAAGTTCGCTGATTCTGAGGGGGTGTGAGATTAAAGGACATGTTATATGGGATCATCAGGCAACTATGTTCTCTGCAGCGGTTTCTTTTCAAAGGACATATGACATACCTCCATGGCTAACACAATATCCAAACTATAACCAAAGATCCCTTTTGACTCCGAAAAGATCTTTCAAAAAAGATGTCAATATGAATACTTTCTCAAACTAACAAAAGCTTTGGGTATTAACTAACAGCATTACAAGAAGTGTTAAAGGGAAGTTTTTCAAGCAGAAGTAGGGATACCTGGTAGAGTTTTACATCTATATAAGGAAATAAGAGCTCAACCAACGATAAATATGAAAGTGGCTATAAAATCTGTGTTTTGTTTTTAGTTTTTAAAGAGATAAGCAAAAATAGTAACTGTGATGTTGTGAAAAATAGTTTTGGTCTTTTTCCAGTTTCTTGGCATACAACTCCTAAAATCTTGGGAATCTTCAAAGTGGAATTTTTTTTTTTTGTATATTAATCAATTGACTGATGGCTGGTAGCCCCTCATAACTTCAGAATGGGAGCTGGTCATCAAAAGACCAATGGCAGGATCAGAAGGTTGGGACTTTCAGTCCCATCCACCAACCTCTGGGGAAGGAAGAGGGCTGAAGGTTAAGCTGATCACCAAGAACCAATTATTTAATCAACCATGCCTAAGTAAAGAAACCTCCAAATAAACCAAAAAGGACAGGGTTCAGGGACCTTCCAGATAGGGAAACACAGTGAGGTTCTTGGAGGGTAGTGCACCAGGAGACACCATGGAAGCTCTGCGACCCTCCCCTCATCCTTCACAC
>PVKS010034049.1:0-21229 GCA_004027875.1 Aplodontia rufa | reverse complement strand
GTTGGTATCCTGGAACCTAGACAGGGGTCCAGGGACACAGCCAGATTGCTCTCCCATTTCACATCCCCCAAATGCCACCCAACACATCCCCACCCCAGCCCATACCCCAGCCCCATCTCACTGCTGACCCCACACCATCCTCTCTGAAGCTCAAAGCCATCATCATCTTCTCTTCCCTCTTTCCAAATCTTTTTTTATTTTTTTTAAGAGAGAAGGACAGGGAGAGAGAGAGAGACAGAAAGAATCAATTTTTATTGAGTTTTTCGCATGGCTTTCGTTGCTCTGACACTTAGTTGTGTATGTGGGTGCTGGGGTTTGAACCTGTGTACTTGCGCATGCCAGGCAAGCTCTGTAACTGCCGAGCCACTGCTCCAGCCCTCCTCTTTCCAAATCTTAAAGTCCAAATTTGAAGGGCTGGAGTGGTGGCTCAGCGCTTGGAGCTTGCCTAGAATACGTGAAGACCCAGGTTCAAACCCCAGCACCATACACACAAGTGTCAGAGAAACAAAGGCCAGATGAAGAAATGAATAAAAATTGATTCTCTTTCTCCTTCTCTCTCTCTTACTGTCTCCCTCTCTTAAAAAAAAAAAAATCCAAATTTGAGGCTCAGCAGGTCTCAAATCTGTCTTCTGTTTTACAAGTTGTTGTCACACAAGCCACCTGCCTCTGGTATCCCTCATCTGTCTTCCGCCTTCCTCCAGACACCTACCCCTATGCACCACTGACAAGCCTCCTCCCACAACACAGCCACGTAGGCCACTCCCCGGCACTGCCCTTCAGCTCCATCCCTGGGTCTTGGGTGAATTTGCCAGCTGCTCAGTGAAAATCACCTGCTTCTTTGCATAAAAAGAGAAAAATCTCAAATTCACAGAAGAGTTTCAAGTGCAGTCCATAGTGTTTTCGTTCCTGAGTCCTCTGACAGTAAGTTGCAGACCTGACAAGTTTGGAATCCATTTCCTGCAAACAAGATCACCCTCCCTATATACTCACTGTAGCCACCTTTAAAGTTAGGGATGAACCTGTTACATCACTGCCAACCCTCAGGCACTTTCCAGTTTTGCCAGGGATCCCCATTACTCCATTTTCGTAGCGAAAGGCTTCAGTTCAGGATCATGTGTTGTACCATTTGTCCTGTCTCTTTGGGCCTCTTTAGTATGGAACAGTTCCTCGTTCTCTCCTTGATTTTTATTTCCTTGACGCTTGTGAAAACTACAGTCCAGACATGGAGAGGTCCTCAATTTTGGCATGACTTGACACTTGCTCTTGATTAGATTCAGGCTGGAGAGCAGCAGGTGTCAAGCTGGGTTCTGCTTGCTACTACTTTTTTTAAGAGAGAGAGAAGCTATTTTTTTTTTTTAAAGAGAGAGGGACAGTGAGAGAGACAGAGAGAAACAACTTTATTTAGGTTTTCACATAGCCTTTGTTCTCCAACACTTAGTTGTGTACGTGGTGCTGGGGTTTGAACCCGGGTCCTTGTGCTTGCCAGGCAAGCGCTGAAACTGCTGAGCCACCGCTCCAGCCCCGAGAGAAGCTATTTTACTCTATTTTATTTATTTTTTCATCTGGCCCTTGTTTGAACCCGGGTCCTCGTGCATGCCAGCAAGAACTCCAACCACTGAGCCACCATTCTAGCCCCTGACTGTTGCCAGTTACTATGCAGAATACATTGTCATTTGTCCCTATTCCTGATGATGGTCACTTGGATCCAGATTATTGCTTCCCAGTGTCTCAGTGACTATGTCACCCAAGATCTCCAATTCTGTCAGACTTTTCATCTATTCAGGGACTTGTTTCCCTTTCATAAATATTTTGTGGAAACCCTTGTAACTACATGAATTTTCATTTCTCATCACACTTTCATTTGAGTCATTTATTCATGTCAGAATGGACCCATGGTTTCTCATTTTATCTGACGTGTTTATACAGAGACTGTTGCTACCATTTCTTTCCTGCTCCGAGACCTCAGCCATCCCACTACAACTGCCTGTAAAAAGAGATGTTTAGCCACATTTTTGGCCGCAGAAATCTGTGCCTTTCAAAACTTTGTGCTGTGTTCCTCCACAGGGGATGGTTCTTATCTGAGTATTTAGGTACCACCAGGTGTGACTTATGGAGCAAAAGTTGTAATAACATGAAACCATTTGCTCATGGACCATAGCACAGTCTAGACACAAAGTCCCTTCCTCTTTCACACCAAGAGTCATCTCCACCCATCACACCTCTGTGGTTTGCAGCAGCATCGAAAATTACAATTCAAATTCAATGCAGACTCCTAGGTTTGGCTATGCATGCCCATAATCCCAGACTCAGGAGGCTGAGGCAGGAGGATCACAAGTTCAAGGCCAACCTGGACAACTTAATGAAGCCCTGTCTTAAAATTTAAAAAAACAAAAAGGACTGAGGATGTAGCTCAGTTACTACTGAGTAACCTGAGTTCAGTCCCCAGAACAAAAAAAAAAAAACAGTGTGGACAGGTTCACAAGGTGAAATTGCAAATCTTGCAAAGTGTCAGGCTTTTGTGAAGTTCAGAAAAGCAACATAGCACAACTGCTCAAAAGCTGGAGTGGGATCAGATAGCAAACATCCAAGTACCCAAGCAGGAATAGATAAGATGACGCGATGTGACTAACAAGGAATCAGGAAAGGCCTTTCAAAAAAAATTTTTTTTAAAGACGTAATTTTATTTAGTTTTTCATGTGACTTTTATTCCTCAAACACATGCTGCTGGGGTTTGAACTCGCATACTTGTACATGCCAGGGAAGCGCCATAACCGCTGAGCCACTGCTCCAGCCCCAGGCCTTTCAAATTTGATAAAAAGAATCAAGGGGCTGGAGTGATAGCTCGGTGGTTACGGCGCTTGCTCAGCATGCGCAAGTACACGGGTTCAAACCCCAGCACCCACATACACAACTAAGTGTCAAAGCAATGAAAGCCATGTGAAAAACTCAATAAAAATTGATTCTCTCTGTTTCTCTCTCTCTCTCTGTCCTCTCTCTCTCTCTTTAAAAAAAAAAAAAAAAAAATCAAATATTTTTGTGTGGGGCGAGAGGGGAGGGAATGGCCCTCTTTATGAACCTGAAAAAGAAGTAAAAAATGAAGGCTAGCATACAATTTTATCAGAAAAAAAAAGTTTAGAATCTTTTTTTCTTCTGATTTAGTAGATAGCTGAAACCATCAACCAAATTTTGTGAGAAGGTAAAATTATTTTCAAAATCTTGATGCCTTCTTTTTTCTCCAAGATAAAATGCCAATTTTTTTCCCTATTTACTGTAAAGTTTCAGTTCCTTCTGCAAGCAGGTCTCCTTTAAATGACTTCATCTTGATGCCAGTCATCAGCAGGTCGTGTCCTCTCCTGTGCATACAGCAGGAAACCCAAAGCCACTGTGGTAAGAGTGAGCCTCTGTCCCCTTTGATGCCCCTTGTGGGGCCCCTTGTGCATGTCACCCCTTCTCCGAGTTCTTTAAACCTCTGCTGCTCTCCAGCCCCCAAGCCTGCTGTTTGTTGTTTTTATTGCTATCCTTTGCAGCACTCCATATGGAATCCAGAGCCTCCTACCTGATAGGCGAGCTCTCTCCACAGAGCTACCTTCTATGCCGGTTGCTGGGGAAATATTACAGCCCACTCAACTTCACAGGGTTCTTCTCACTCTCCAATGAGTTCATGGGTAATTGTCGTTGCTAACATGTATCGAACCATTATTCTATGCCTGACCATGTGCTAAGAGCTTACCATGGTTTGTTGCAATTAACTCTCCCCCAAATTATAAAAATAGAGGCTCTTAGTATCTTGCATTGTGCAGAAAAGCAAACAGGCTCCAGAAGGTTAAATTCATTTACTGAAGTTACCTCTGTCTTTGGAGGATTCAAGATCTGAACCCAGCCTGGGCCCCGTGGTACACATCTGTATTTCCTGCTACTTGGGAGGCTGAGAGAGGAAGACAGCAAATTTGAGGCCAGCCTTGGCAATTTAGCAAGACCTTGTTTCAAAATAGAATTTAAAAAGGGCTGGGAGTGTAGCTCAGTGCTAAGCATTTGCTTCACGTGTGTGAAGTCCTGGGTTCAGTCCCCAGCAGTACCAAAAAAAAAGCCCAAAAAAGCGAAAAAACAGATTTGAATGCAGTGATCTAAGCTCTTACCTGCTAAATTCTGCTGAATGTAAAAGAGCTTTGAGTACCGAATGGTGCTCTATGAATCTAGACATTATTATTATTATTCCCTGAATATGCTCTGAGCTCATAAAGACATTGAATAATGGAGCAGAAATTATTAAAAAAGAAGTCCTTGGGTCTGTGTCTAGTTGTTTGAACCCCAAAATACTCCACTACTGGCACCCAGTGGCACCCACAGGCATTGCTTAACCCTACTCAGATCAGTGGCCCAAATCTCTAGGCCTCGGAAGACCAGTTTGACTAGAAGTAAAACAGAAGCAGACTGGTTCACCCCAAAAGATACATCACAGCACCCCCAAGTCCTTCCCCAGTGGCTCTGACCAAGGTGAAGCTAGCTCACTCTGCCTCAGCTTTTTCATGCCCCAATGGGTGGGACCAGGAGAGAACCCAAAAGGAAGTTTGGTTATGATAGATAACAGAGGAGAAAGGGAATCTGTGGGTTTCTGAGCTGGGTGCTAGAATTTACTGTTGCTAATGCAAAGCAGGGTTGTTAGATGCCCACACAGATGATGATTAAGAATCCACCCAGTCTGCTCAGTGCCCTGGGCCGGCACATGCAGGCCCCCCCTGTACACCGGCAAAGGGATCCTCCCCCTGTCCAGGCTCTCCAGGGACAGAAGTCAGCCCGCCACTGCCACGCTTTCACTTTTCATACCATGGTGCTTGTCCCCAACCAGCTTCTGCAGGGCCCCTGGCTGGGGAGTGGGTGCTAATTTGCCTAACAGGCATAAAGGGAATTTGTGTGTCACCAACCAACCGTCTTCTGGGAAGGAAATGTCAACCTGAGGACGCCCTGGATCTGACCTAGTGCAGTAAAACCACCAATTTCACACATCTGAGGAGACTGGCTGCCGGAGGTGGATTTGCTGTCTCAAGCAGTGAGCAGCTGGGAGAAAAGATCCCCACATCACAGGTCTGTCCTAGCCTGGACTTGGGGTAAGAGGGAAGAATGTTTGGAGGAGAGCTCTTGTCCTGTGGAGGAGGAAACCAACGCCTAAAAAAGCATCAGGACTAGAATAGATGGTAAAACACAGAGCTTTCATCAAGCCCAGGTCTCTGGATCTCTGACCCAGCTCCTTCTACAGCTTAACGTACACACCCAAGTCTGAACAAACATTAGGTTATAAAACAGCTCACAGCTGGGCATGGTGGCATATGCCTGTAATCCCAGCAGATTGGGAGGCTGAGGCAGGAGGACTGCAAGTTCAGCATCAGCAATTTAGCGAGACCCTGTCTCAAAAAAACAAAAATGGCTGGGGAAGAGGCTCAGTGGTTAAGTGCCTCCAGTACCAAAAAAAAAATAAAACAGCTCAGGCACAAGCCATAGAAGCACATCAGACAAGAAATCTTGGGGGAAGGTTATCTGTTTAAGGTGGTTTGGGGTCCAGGTTGAGGACCTTCGCTAGTTTGCTCTCCTAGCAGTGTCACCATGGACTTGTTGAGGGAACACAGGGTATCCTGCTGAGAGGTCCAGGGGACTAATCTCGATCTTTATCTCTGTTCACTCAACTCTGGGTCCTGGGTACAGGGATTCTTCAGCCCAGAAGAGAGCCAGCCAAAGGCACCATCTGCTCCCCAAGTGGCGAATGGACCAGGCCACATCGGCCTGAGGGCTGCCTGTTTCCAGTTCATGAGTGTCCCTTACAGGGGAGCTTTGGAACCCTGCATCCATTCCCCCCTCTTCTGAAGCAGAGGCAGTTTTATTTTGGGGCATCAACCCTACCCAGTCTCAGTCTGTGGTTTGATAGATCAGACCTCACCCCCGTGGCCACCTCCAGGAAGGTATCAGTGGCCCCTGTCTAAGGATGGGCACCTGAGTCCTTGAGAATTGACTGCAAGATTATGACTGGAATGTTTGGGACTGAGGCAACTCTCTCCTGGAGTTGCTGATCTTTAGGGAGGTGGGTAGCATTGTTCTATGCCCTGGAATGGGTTAAGTCTGACCAGACTGACCTCCGCAAATTCCCAGTCATGTTCAAGTCTCTCTTTGGCTCAAGCTGGGTTGGGTTCAGTTCTGTCCCTTGTGACCAAAAGCCCTGACCAATACAGTGATAGGGGCAAAAGTTTCACCTTCTACCTTCTCTAGCAGCTGTGTGAAGATCAGGTCTTTCTAAATCAGAACCAAGTCTAATAATGCAGTCCTCTCCCACAGGGCTTAGGAAGATTGGGGTGGGGGCTGCCCTGCAGGCATGGAAGCTGTGACCAGGTTTAGTAGCACACCCCTCTAATAGTTACCTTTCTCCTCATTTCTGGAAGACACAGAGATACTTGTCCCTCAGGTCGCTTAACAGTACTGCCAAGAAAAACTGCTTTCTTAAACACCATTTAAGCTCTTTCTGCAGATCTAGGTAACCAAATGAGACAGCCACGGAAAATAGATGACGTTCATTATTATGACACGGAAAGTAGAGTTTGTCTAATTGCTTTTATCTACTGGTGTATAAAGACTGAGACCAGATGTGTTAAAAAAAAAAAAAGATGAAAAAAGAAAAAAAGCTTGCATTGACCCTTGTGTTCAATAATCTGATCCATTCTCTTTCTCTCTCTCTCTCTGAAGGCTGTTGTATCTGAGAGTGTTTTAACTACTTATAATTTTTCATAGCCTCATTGATTTTGTTTTTCACAGAAGATGAATTTGTGAAACTGGCCTTGAAAACTTTATTTTCGTTTTCCTCCATTCAAAGGGGCAATCGTGGAAGTCAAAGCTACTCCAGACCCAGTAGGCTCCATGTGCTCTGGACAGTCGCTGCTTTGCCAAGGGCTGGGAGGAGGTGAGTCCCAAGGCCAATCAGACCCTCCTTCCCTCAGTTGGCCGGGAATGAAGTCCTGGCATGTAAATCCACAAGAGTGGATGAGACAATGATGGTCTTTAAATAGAACCACCCAGGGCCCAGCTTCTGGGTTTCATTTTCCAGAAGAGCCCCTAAATCTGCTTCAACATTTTTTTTTTTAACCTCTCCAGTTATTTTTAGCACACCCGGCCAACAGAGCCCAGCAGGCCTGTGGAGGCCCTAATGATGTCCCGGAGTTCACATCTCCTTCAGCAGAGGTGCATTTGAAGCATGCAAAAAAAGAAAAAAATATGCTGGAAGTGCAATTCATGTAAAGATTATCCCAATATTTTCAAAGTTCTTTTGTTCTCCTGAAAATTAAGAGCTTGCGGGGCTGGAGCGGTGGCTCAGTGGTTTCGGCGCTTGCCTGGCAAGCACAAGGACTCGGGTTCAAACCCCAGTACCACATACACAACTAAGTGTTGGAGCAACTAAGGCCATGTGAAAAACTAAAGTTGTTCCTCTCTTTCTAGGTCTCTCTCACTGTCCCTCTCTCTTTTAAAGAAAAAGAAATTAAGAGCGTGCATAGTAGATTATGAAAAAAGAGATTTCCCAGAACATCTATTTCCTGAGGGTCCCAGCATGGTCTAACCTCACCTAGGAAATGGGAAGGAATGCAAAGAGGATTTCTACAGACAGCCTCTAAGGGGCGCCTTCCGCCCCAGCTCCGTGAGCCACAGGGTTCCCTTTTTCACTTAGTGGAGAAGAGATTGCTCTTCCCCTGCTCCCTGAGGCAGAGGTTGCCTTCCCTTTCCTGGGTCTGAAGCCATGTATTACAGCTCAGAATATTTACAGGGATCTCAGCTCCATGGGGGTCCTTTCTAGTTTCCCCTAGAGTCCCCACAGTTAATCCCTGACTTGGGGAAAATAAATAACTACTATTAATTTCCCTCACTTATTTTGTCGGCTACAAACCCTTAGTGGTACCAGAAAAGGAAAAATGATTGTGTGAAAAAATATATAATTTTAAACACTTTTACTGGAGTGAACAACTTTCCCCAGCACTTAATTTCACACATTCATCTCTCCATACCTGCATGTATTATCATTCCAAATCCGAGTTCCACAACATCTGGGTCTTCCTTCTTCCAACATGGTACCCTGGATTTTGCATTAATTCCAACATGGTAAGAAAGACTAAGTATAGCATGAATGAGAACAGCCACACAGTGGAGAAGGCTATGCACTCATCTGGGACTGTCCTTAGGAGTCAGGTGACCTGGCGCAAGTAGCTTACCCTTTGTAAGTCCCAATTCCCTTCTCTGTGGAATGGCAGTGGTGCTAAGGACTCCTTTGCAATGTTGTTATAAAGATTAAATGAGAATGGCCAGGCGTGGTGGCAAATGCCTGTAATCCCAGAGACTCACAAGGTTGAAGCAGGAGGATTGCAAGTTCAAGACCAGCCTCAGCAATTTACTGAGACCCTAAGCAACTTAGCAAGACTCTGTCTCAAAATAAAGTATAAAAAGGGCTGGGGATGTGACTTAGAGGTTAAGAGTCCCTGGGTTCAATCCTTAATACAAAAAAAAAAAAAAAAAAGATGAGAAAATGAACATGAACATGGTACTTGGTGAACAGGGTTGCTGCTCTGAGTCTATCACTACCAGAGCTTCCTTATAATGAGACCCCAGGTTTATGGTGCTTGTTGCTCTGAAAGTGTGACTGCTTTATAATGAGTTTAATGCTTCAATAAATGGAGCTCAGTCTTGAGTACAATGTGGGACCCAATGTTCCTTCATATGCCACTGCAAGGGTCTATGCAAATGACAGCAGTTACAGTAGCCTTCTAAGCAAGGGAGACTGCTGCTTCACCAGCTGGCCCCACTAAAAGGACTGGGAGGACATGTTTTGAATAGTGTGCCTCTGCTACCCCTACCTCTCCAAGATCCCCAAGTGATAGGAATAGGAAAAGACGTCTAACCTAAAATCAGCCCATCCCTGACATGGCCAACAACCTTTGAATTCTTGGGAATTTGAATTGAGAAACATGGAAAGACCGAGTTAGTGTAAAGGTGGGATCCAAAACTGAGTGTCATGAAGTTTTGGGGGAAGGGGAATTGGTGGGAGGCAAGAACAGCTAGTGGAAGAACAGTGGGGTAGAACTGTGTCCCAGCCCCCTTGCCTGAATCTCCTCTCCTGACCAATAACCATCCTTGTCCTGGGGCAGGAGGAATATGGGGCACTCCAGGCCTCATGTCATGGGCTGAGTTGTGGCCCCAAAAGAACATGTCCATATCTTAACCCCTGGAAACTATGAATGTGACCTTATTGGGCAAAAACATTTTTCAAATGTAATTAAGTTAAGGCTCTTGAGATGAGATTATCTGGGAGGGCCCTACTTCTAATCATACTTGTCCTAGAGAGAGTCAGAAAAAGGATTAGATACAGACATAGGAAAGAAGGCACCAGAAGCTGGGCGCTGTGGCATATGCCTGTAACCCCAGCAGCTCAAGAGCCTGAGGCAGGAGGATCACAAGTTTGAGGCCAACTTCAGCAATTTAGCAAGGCCCTAAGCAACTTAGTGAGACCCTGTGTCAAAATCAAAAATAAACAGGGCTGTGGATGTGGCTCAGTGGTTAAGCGTCCCTGGGTTCAATCCCCAGGAGCGGAGAGGGAGCAAGTTTACCTAACCAGAAGACTCACCTGGAGGCTTGTTGAATATTCTCATTCCAGGGCCTCACCTCAGACTTACTGAGTTTATCTCTACTACAGCAAGCAAGGGAAGCACGATTCTTTAATAAGCAGCCCCAGCAGCCCCAGATGGTTGTTATAATTAGAAAAGTTTAGTAGCTCAGGAGTACAGAGCTTGTCCAGCATGCACACGGCCCTGGGTTCTATTCCCGCACTGGAAAAAACATTTAGGTATCTCAGCAATCCTCCAAATTTTAATGGGCATGCCAATATTATCTGGGAATCATACTGAATAACAGATTTTGGTTCAACAAGGGTGGGTGGGCGGGAGAGTCTGCATTTCCTACATGCTCCCAGAGGATTCCCCAATGGCTAGGTGGGGGCTCACACGCTGAGTAGCCAGAGTAACTAACAATGATGTGAACTGAATTTAGAGCTATGAACCTCAGTGTAGATCAGTGCTTCAGAACTTCCAGGCGTGCATGTGTGTGTGTGTGAGTGTTAGTGTGTTAAAGGATTAAACCCAGGGACATTTTACCATTGAGCTGTAGCCCTTTCCCTGTATCCTCAGCCCTTTTTAAAAATTTTTATTTTTGCAACAAGATCTTACTGAGTTGCTGAGGATCTTACATAGTTGCTAGGGCAAGTCTCCAATTTATGATCCTCCTGCCTCAGCCTCCCAGTCACTGGGATTACAGACATGCACCACCATGCCCAGCCTAGTGTGACCTTTTTTTCTTTCTCTCCTCTTTTTCTTTTCTTTTTCCTTTCTCTTCTATTCTCTTTCTCCTTCCTTCCTCCTTCTTTCTAGCATCAAAACAGTTGCATGAGGTAGACATTACTGTCTTTTAACATGGACAAGTCCCAGCAACATGGCGGCTGTGCAGATATCTGTAAAGGAAACTACAGTTTCCAATGGATGACCATTTCCACAAGCACAAGGTCCAGCCCATGCTCTCTCATGCACACAGTCAGTGAATGAATGAACTGTGTAGCTGTTAATGACCTCCCCGAAAGAGAAGAGGAAGGCTGGACACTTCATCAACTCTCCCCACCTGCCTGGGGCTGAGTTTCTAGTCATGGAAGTGGTTTGGTGCCACTTTCAAAGTGTGTGATACCTCACAAAGTTTCCACACTGGAATCTCCCACTGGGCTGCCACCGCCTGCCACTCTAACCATTTCAGTCACACACACATCAATGCTGTCAGATGAACATCTGTCCTCACTTCCTCACTTTGTGAACTTACGTTTCCTTTCTCTTCTGCCTGGATGCGCACGCTCACTTCTTTTTACTTAGAACTAACTTCCTACTTTGAGAAGGCTTGTAAGAACAGTCCCAAAAGTAAAATGAGGCAGCCACTTTGGAAAACAATGTGTCTGTTTCTTTAAAAGTGAAATATAAATTTACCAGATGATGCAACAATTCCATTCCTAGATATATACCCAAAAGAATTGAAAACAGGTACTCAAACACGATCTTTTATGTGAATGTTCATAGGACCATTACTATCAATAACCAAAAGGTGGACACAACCCAAGTGCCCATCAAGAAATGGAAAAATAAGGACTAGACAAGTGGCTGAGGGATAGAGCACTTGCCTGGCATGCACAAGGACCTGGGTTCAAACCTCAGCACCACATACACAATGAAGTGGAAGAAAAACAAAAACCAGATGAAAAAATAAAATTAAGTCTCTCTTTCTCTCTTTCTGTCTCTTAAAAAATAAAAAAGAAAAGAAAAAGAAGTGGAAAAATGAACTATGCATGGTGGTACCCACCTGTAATCTCAGCAATTCAGGAGGCTGAGGCAGGAGGATCGCAAGTTCAAAGCCAACCTCAGGAACTTAGTGAGATTCTGTCTCAAAATAAAAAGTTTAAAAAAACAGCTGGACAATCCTCAGCCCTGCAAAATAAATAAATAAAAATAAAAAAACAGCTGGAGATGTGGCTCAGTAGTTACAAGCCAAGCCCCTGGTTTCAATCCCTGATACCAAAAAAAAAAAAAAAAAAACCAAACAACTCCTGAGATCCACTAGAGGAGGTGGTTGTACAACATGGTGGATGTATTAAATGTCACTGAACGTATTAAGTGCATAGTTTATGGGAGTAATTTTAATTTTATGTTGCACTAAGACCTGTGGGGCTGTGTGTGTTTCTGAACTCTTTATGCCAACCAAATATTTCAGATTGTATATTCCATAAGAAAAAAGAAAGGTATTATTTCACAAGATGCTGGTACAAATGATAAAAACGAGGAAATTCAATGTTGTTGAAGTATTGTTCTCTAAGTTGCAGTGCACAGTCAAATATTGCCAGTTTCCCAACGTTATTTACAGCAATTTTCCTGCCAATTCAGAATCTAGGATTGCACGATACGTTTAGTTGTCAAGACTCTTTGTTCTTTTATCTGAAACTGTCCCTCACTCTTTACATTTTTCTTTCTTTTCTTCTTGATCTTTCCTGACATTGCCATGTTTGAAGAGTACCGACCGTGCTTTGCAGCGTGCAGTGTGGATCTAGCTGGTGCTTCCACGTCATTACAGTCAGGTTATGCATCTTTGGCAGGAATCCCCTAGCAGTGACGCTGTCTTTCTCAAGGCATCTTGTCGATTTCTCCCGTTACTGATGATGTCCACTTTACTCACTTGGATCAGGGGGTATCAGCCAGGTTCCACTGTAAAGCTACCATTTTTTCCCTTGTATTTTAGTATTAGAATCTATGACTTTTGAGGCCTAACAAAATTAATTCATAAAATCCTTTTCCGGTGCCAGTTGCTTTTTTTTAATCTCTCATTCTATCTCTACCTAATCCAGGGAGAGTGTGTGTGTATAAAATAGTCCTTGCTCTCAAAGAGCTAACTGCTTTATAGGGGAGACAAGTCCCCAGCTCTCCAACTTCTGGAGAACAGACTATGCATTTTATTAGCTACATCTTTTTATCAATTCTATATGCTAGATGCAAAAGAATTCTATGTAAGAACCAAGGACACAGTATATTCATTTGGGTCATGAAAACACACAGCTGTTGCTGGGCACCGTGGCTCATGCCTGTAATCCCAGTGACTCAGGAGTCTGAAGCAGGAGGATCACAAGTTTGGGGCCAGCCTTAGCAACTTAGTGAGGCCTTAAACAACTTAGCAAGACTCTGTCTCAATATAAAGTAAAAAAAAAAAGGGGGGGGGGGATGGAGTGATGGTGCAGCGATTAAGGCGCTTGCCTGGCATGTGTGGGGACCTAGGTTCAAACCCCAGCACCATGAATACAATGAAGCGTCAGAGCAACGAAGGCCACATGAAAAACTAAATAAAGTTAATTCTCTTTTTCTATCTCTCTTTCTTTGTCCCTCTCTCTCTTATAAAAAATAAAAATAAAAGGTTAAAAAAAAAGGCTGGGGATGTAGTTCAGTGGTTAAGTGCTCCTGAGTTCAATCCCCAGTTTAAAAAAACAAACTCACAGTTATTAAACTCTCTTACAAAGGAGGAACTAATGAGTCTAGAATATTCACCTGGATTGAAAAAAGAGCTAAAATAATAAATACCCAGGTGAATGAACAGACTTTTGTTGTAAAACCTGTTTCAATATTTTGTGCTTTTAAAATAATAATTCTTTTTCCTTTAGTTTAACATTTTTAATGGACTGATTCTTTGAATTGTTGGAGTAAAACTCAAATTAAAAGGAATACTGAGAAAGTAATAGCAAAATAAGTACCCAAGGTGGAGGGATATTAAACTGCGACTCTTGCCAATGTGCTGTTTTCGCTTATTCACTTTCCCTCGTGTGATTAGTAGGCTTTGTCCCCAGTGTGAATTGTCAAAATGAGCGGGGAGGAAAGAATACTGACAGAAATATATTGTGTGTGTGACTTCCAAGTATTTAACATACTGCGTTGCTTTATTAATTTTGAGTGCTAGAAAAATGGTAAAAATGTGATGTAGAATTAAAGAACAACATATGGAGAGCTCAGATATTTGAAGACAGCTTCCATTCTACTGTGTGCTTGATATGCGTAATTTCAAATTGATTTTACTATTAAAATTACCTATTTTACTGCAAAAAAAATGTTTTTCTTAATCACCTAGCAAATTCTAGGCCAGCTTGGAATAAATGCACTGTCCAATCATGTTTTCAGTGCCACTTTCCAGAAGAGACTTGCTTCATTGCCACCACGGATCTGACAGACACACTTGAGCAAGCACCCAGAAGAGGGTAGTCAGAGGGTGTTTTAAGTCATTGCTTTACAAACATGATGCTTCTTGCTTGCTCTTGTCCTGATTCTCATAGGCCTGGCTACATTTCTAGATCTGTCAGTTGTGATGTAGTTTTAAAAACAGTCAGTCTTGGGGCTGGAGTGGTGGCTCAACGGTTGTGGTGCACAACAAAGTACACAAGTGTCAGAGCAATGAAAGTCACGTGAAAAACTAAAACTGATTCTGTCTCACTGTCCCTCTCTCTCTTTAAAATATTTTTCATCCAAAAATAATTTCATATATGACGTTTTTAAGATATAAGTACTCTTTCATATGGTGAGATGTATAGGACACTCGTGTGCGCGTGCGCACACACACACGATTTAAGTCAATTCTTTATAAAAAGTGCTGCAAAGAAACTGGCAATACCCAAGGCAATTATAAAGCCCCTGACCAAAACTCTGAGCAGGTTCTCTGCAACCCAACCAGTGACGCTCTCTGTTTTTTGAAGCAAGGACAGCTTTTCTACCCTTCTAATTCCCAAATATACTTTAGGAGGCTGTTCACACAAGCCCCCGTGCAGCAGCCTCCCCTAGCTCAACAGCTGGGCAGTTGGAAGGGTACCGTGCCAAAGCCAGCTCTTGCCAGTTGCTCCCCTGCATCTTTGACTTGCTGCCTCTCAAATCATCAGAGTGACAGTGATGTCCCCAACATTCTGTGGACAAACCAAAACAAAGCAAAAGGCTCTTTAGACCCACATGCTTGTGCAGAGGAACAAAGGCTCAGTGATTCCTAACGAAATAAATGAAATGGTGAACAAGATCCTGGAGCCGAAACTTCTAAGCTGAGGGTTCCCAGTAACAACTAAGGGCACTTATAACAATAAAGGCCACACATCATGCTGAGGACCTAGCAGGCCTTACTTCATTTCATCCTTCCCACAAGATAAAAACTATGATTACTTTCAGTTTTCAAATGACACACAGGCTTAGAGAGTGTAGCAAATGCTGCCAAACCTTCACTTGCCCCTTTCTTGCACCCCCGGCCTGGCTGCCAATGTCCAGCCCCGGCATCTTTGTGACAGCTGCCTTTGGAATGCCACACCCACTTTACCCATGAATAGGACAGGCCAGTACTGCCCGGGAGTTAACTGCTCCCTTGGCAGGCCCTTAACACGTGCCCAACTCACGTGGGCATACGCACACCCAGCTCACTCACCCCTGGCTGGCTGAGGGTGGCTGTGTGTCCTAGAGTTTCCCTGCAGGTTGAAGCCTCAGTCGCCTGCTATGGTAGCTGACTTGGTAGAGCACCCTCCTTGGCTGCCTTCCCTCCCTCCCCCTAGCCTGTTCCTTCACCTCCTGATAACTGGAGGTCATAACCCTGAATCCTCATCTCCAGGGTAGGCTGGAGGCTGTTGGGAGCTCAAATCCAAGAAGGGTTGAGCAGCCTGCTCTTGGTCACACAGGTAGTGAATAACAGCCAAGGTTGGGACTGTGAAATCTCTCGCCAGGGCCAAGCAGCTCACCTCGTTCTAGAGGGGCTCCTAGGGATCCTGAACTTTGGGCTGGCAGGGATTCAGAAAGGTAGGGGGAGAAAGGGAGCTTTCTCAGGTGCTTTTACAAAGGCTCCCCTTTCCTGGCTACCCTACCAAGGAGACACTCCTTGACTGCCCCCATCACACACTATCCTTTGTCTGTCAAACCAAGCAGGCTGTACTGGCCTTTCTCACTTCTCTCTACTGTACACAAATGCCCAGGATGAGACATCCGGTGATCTGAGGTTCGTACTTAGGCAGCTGCAGGCTGCTTGGGGCAGGAGCAAAGCTGCCTTTGTCCCCGAACAGTGTTCCTAGCACGATGGCCTGGCAGAAGCCAGGGCTTTGCCCTCCATGTGGCAGATGGGCAGAAAATTTGGGCAGACTGTATGCCTGGCTCAAAGCCCCAAAAGGACACACAAATGTCTTTGTGGTGGACGCCAGGGCTGAACCGTGCCACAGTGAGCCTTGGGATGTCCTTTAAAAAGGATGAGGCAGCTTTCCATTCAAAGGAAAACCCAGGTTTCAGAACCACTGGGGAGTAAGTAGCCAGACAACATGAAATCATTATCCTTTGTCCCTATGGGACGAGTGTAGGGTTGCAAATTTCCCGAGGAAAGCATGTGATTCCTTTCTATAGGGAATGATTCAGTTCAGAAAAACCTACTTTGTTCTCCTAGTGATGGGGAATTAGAATCAACAACTTGAATGTGTGTCCTGATAAGCCTTTATTTTTACATACCACAGAGAATCCATCTCTTAAGACTCCACGAAAGTGAGAGAGAATGGTGTTCAAAGTTTACAAATACTGACTGGATTAAACATTTGCTTTACCTAATGTCAATGTGAGACTTTAAAGTCTTATCTTTGGATTCTAAAGAAGCAGTATGTTGCTCAGGTTTTTCTTGTATTTTTTGTTTCTGGTGTTAGAGATTGAACTCAGGGGTGCTCTACACTGAACCACACTCCCAGCCCCAGCCCCCTCTCCCCCGCTTTTTTTTTTTTAAAGATAGAAGAACAGTGAGTGAGAGAGAGGACAGAGACAGAATCCATTTTGATTGAGTTTTTCACATGACTTTCGTTGCTCTGACTCTTAGTTGTGTACGTGGGTGCTGGGGTTTGAATCCGTGTACTTGCGCATGCAGGTACCTGCTGAGCCACCGCTCCAGCCCCCTCCTCCGCTTTTTTTAAGAGAGAGGGACAGTGAGAGAGAGAGAGAGAGAGAGAGAGAATCAGTTTTATTTAGTTCCCCATGAGTCTTTAGTTGCTCAGACGCTTCATTGCGAACGTGGTGCTGGAGTTCAAACTCATGTCCTTGTGCTTTCCAGGCAAGCACCGTAACCGCCAAGCCACTGCTCCAGCCCCACCGCCAGCCTTTTTAATTTTTATTTTGAAACAGGATCTCACTAAGGTGCCCAGACTGGCTTCAAACTTGCAATCCTCCTGCTTTGGCCTCCCAAGGTGTGCAACACCACGGCAGGGGCTGCTCGCTTTGAAGGTTACTACCGCAGACTGTGGGAAGAGCCATAACTCCAGTTTATGCTCAAATCCGCTCCAGCCCTCATCTGAACACCACCCCTCTTCGTTACCTGAAATCTTCGTCACTAGCAGAACCTGAGTTGAGCAGAAGGTGGCTTCATTTAGCTTTTGCGGGAGTTCTGGATTCGCAGGAAGGGGCCGGGCCAGCATGGCAGCAAGCTGCTCTGCACTCAGGCCAGAAGGCCTCCTGGAAAGGTCTGAGCCCAAGCATCTTCAGGATGACCTTTAGCTGAAGGATACCGGACCTTTCTCTTAGGAAGAGGCCAGCTTTCCTTTGCCTTACCCCAGGTCCCAAAGTTCTAGGCAGAACTTGTGGGCTAAGGAGGAGTCAACAGCTGCTTCCTGGGTTTGAGAGCCTGCAATGGGCCCCTCCACCTCTTTCCAGCCTCATCCGCTTGGCTTCCCGACTGAAACCAAAGTCCCTGCCTTCCCGGGCAGCAGCACCCTTCCCTCCCTCCAAACCTGGAATCCCTGCCTCACCCGTCTTCTCCCTGTGAGGCCTGTTTTCTACACTCAAGAGTCTATTCTAGTTATCCATTCCTGTATAAACACGACCCCAAAAGTTAGTGGATAAAACAATAACACTTAGCTTTTCTCACAAATCTGCAACGTGGCCATAAATTCAATAGCCAAATTTGAGAGGTGTTTTTGTACCTACTTGATGCCAGGCGCTGTATGGAGTCTGTGGACACAGACGTGAATCTGATTGAATTCCAGCCTCCCAAGGAGCCAAGAATCTGGTAGAAGTTTTCCCACAGAGGTGTCATCTTCCTCCTCCTTAGGTCAGCCACTCTGGTCCTTGGGGAGTTCACACATCAAGAATTATTGGGGGGCTGGAGCTGTGGCTCAGTGGTTTCAGAGCTTGCCTGGCAAGCATGAGGACCTGGGTTCAAACCCCAGCACCACGTACACAACTAAGTGTGGAGCAACTAAGGCCATGTGAAAAATTAAATAAAGTTGTTTCTGCCTTTCTCTGTCTCTCTCACTGTCCCTCTCTCTTAAAAAAAAAAAAAAATTATTGGGGCTGGAGTGGTGGCTCAGTGGTTACAGCACTTGCCTGACAAGTGCCAGGTTGTGAGTTCAAACCCCAGCACCACGTACACAATGAAGTGCCTGAGGAAGGAAGGTCACATGAAAATCGAAATAAAGATTGCTTCTCTCTTTCTTTCTCTGTCCCCTCTTTCTTTATTTAAAAAAAAAAAAAAAAGAATTCTTTGCTGGAGAGGCTGGAGCAGTTACAGTGCTAGCCTGGAATGCATGAAGACGTGGGTTCGAACCCTAGCACCACCTACACAATGAAGTGTCCAGCAACGAAAGCCACATGAAAAACTAAATAAAACTGATTCTCTTCTCTCTCTCCCTCTCTCATTGTCCTTCTCTCTTTAAAAAAAAAAAAAAAAAAAAAAAAGAAAGAAAGAAAAAAGAATTTGCTGGGGCTGGAGCAGTGGCTCATCAGTTACAGCACAGCACTTGCCTAGCATGCATGCATGAGGTCCCCCAGTTCAACCCCAGCACCACATACACAACGAAGTGTCAGAGCGATGAAAGCCACATTGAAAAACTAAATAAATTTGATTCTTTTACCATATTTCTGGGACTGAAGATCTCATGATGAGGCAGAGAAGATTATAATAAGAGTTTGGGAAGCACAGCCATTTGGGAAAAGTACCAAGAGGGATTCCAACTAATTTCATTTTATTCCTGAAACTGGAATTGTCTCTTTTAACTTAAGAAACTCCGCTGTGGTTGGACTTCCTCACGACTGTACTTTTATATATTCCCTCTTCTCTTTTAGGCAAAAATGATTAATTTTACAATTGCAGCATCTTCTAGGGGCTTCTGGCGCTAGCTGGCTGACTCAACATTTGTGTTTATATCCCATCCCTACTTCAATCCCCCTGAAATGGCAGAAGAAATATAACAGGCATATTAACCTGTGGCTGTGTAGGAGCTGGGTGGGTGCAGCGGTGCATGTCTGTAACCCCAGCGACTACCGTGGCTGAGGTAGGAGGATCGCGAGTTCAAGGCCTGCCTCAGCAATTGAGTGAGGTCCGAAGCAATGTAGCAAGACCCTGTCTCAAAATAAAAAATAAAAATGGTTGAGGGTGTGGCTCAGTGGCCAAGTGTTCCTGAGTTCACTTCCTGGTACAAAGAGAGAGAGAGAGAGAGGAGAGAAGAGAAAAAATAGACAACAGTGAGGAATTTTGAGGTGAGATAAACTGTGAAAGCTCATGAAACTGGAGGACTCAGCCTTATATACTCCAGAGAAAGTGCTTCCCCCTACAGTGAAACTTCTCAGCAGACTCATGGGGAAAACCCCCAGGAAAAGAGGCAGAAAATGGGGGAAGGAGTGAGAAGTAAGTAGCCAACAGATAATTACTTAAAAGAGCAGGAAAGTAGAATCGGATCCTCATAGGATGACTCTGGAATTTGCCCTGTATGAAAAGCTGTGAAATCCTAGTAATAAAAAGGAAATTCCCCTCAGGAAACTCCCTGAGAGGGCACCGGACCCATCCCTCCTTGGGTAGTATCTCAGGTAACCTTTGCTACCACAAGGACCAGGATAGCTCTGTATCCAGGTGACGCTGGAAAGGACGGGCCACCTGACTGTGCGTGTCCTTCTCACAATGACTGGAGCCAGGGCTCAACCCTCAGACCTCGCATCAGCCTGAAGGACTTCAAGGAGCACAATGTTCCATCTGGACCATCATGCACCAACATAACTGACAACTAAACGTTGTCAGATTCTCCAGGAAAACCAATAGCATGAAGGAAATTCATCCAAATTAATATAAGTAGAAGAAATCCTCAAATTATATATGGTGAATACTATGATTTGGATCTGAAACCCCCCCAAAGCTCATGTGTTCAAAACGGGGTTCCCCCAGGCAGCAATGTTCAGGGATGGGGTGAGGTCAAGCAATGAGATCACGAAGGCTCCGACTTCGGCAATGGATCTGTCCCAGTGCATTGGTAGCTTAACAGGCTCTAGAGAGGTGGTGGAAAGTTTAGGAGGTGGGGTCCAATTGAGGAAGTTGGTCACTTGGGGGCATGCTTTGGAAAGGGACATTTTGTCCCAGTCATTTCCTTTCTTTCTCTTGCTGGTCACCATGAGGCGAGCAGCTTTTCTCCCTACATGCTCCTTGCCGTGTTCTGCTTCAGCCTGGCCCAGAAACAATGAAGCCAAGTGACCATGACAGAAACCTCTGAAACCATGACCTAAAATAAATGTTTCCTCCTTTAAGTTGATTTTCTTAGTTAGTTTGTCATAGCATCAGAAAGCTGACTAATTTAGAAGCCTCCTCAGAACTAGTCAAAGACCAATAGTGAACCAAGAGAAAATATTTATAAGCTATGTAGAGGGCTATTATCCCTAGTATGTAAAGAGAGTTTACAAAACAAGAACAAAAACACAAGCACCCTGATAGAAAACTAAGCAATGAATAAGAATGGGTAGTTCACAGAAATATACACGCACACGGCCTATAAATAAAAATGTTCACTTTCATTAGTAACTAGGCGAATTTTGTTTTGCTTTTGTTTTTGTACCAGGAATTGAACCCAAGGAAATTTAACCACTGAGCTACATCTCCAACACTTCTTTTTTTTTTTTTTTCATTTTTGAAACAGGGACTCACTGAGGCTGACATGGAACTTGGAATCCTCCTGCCTCAGCCTCCTAAGTCACTGGGGTTACAGGTGAGTACCAATACACCTGGACAATTAGGGGAATCCATTGAGATATTTTTGCTTATCAAAGTAGTTAATTTAAAAGGGTCCCAAAATATGGTATTGCTGAAGATGTGGGTAAGCAGGAACTCTCCTATGTTGTT
This sequence comes from Aplodontia rufa, assembly GCA_004027875.1. Lineage (NCBI taxonomy): Eukaryota > Metazoa > Chordata > Mammalia > Rodentia > Aplodontiidae > Aplodontia > Aplodontia rufa. The sequence continues at coordinate 505 of PVKS010034049.1, read as the reverse complement.
GGTGATATGAGGTGACAAAGCTATTATGGGAATTTGGCAATGCCTATCAAAAATCTTACGTGTTCATAGTCTCTGGCCTAATCATGCTACTTTAAGTAAACGAATTTACAGAAATACATGCACACACAAAGACAAATGCAGGAAAATTTTATGGCATCAGTCTTATTTTTTTAAAAAAGAGAGATAGTGTGTGTGTGAGAGAGAGATTGAGAGAGAGAGAGGGAGAGAGAGAGTTACTTTTATTTTTCATCTGATTTTTGTTTTACTTCCACTTAGTTGTGTATGTGGTGCTGGGGACTGAACACGGATTTTGTGCATGCCAGGCAAGCACTCTACCATTGAGCTACTGCTCCTGCCCAGCATCAGTCTTTTTAATAGTGAAAAACAAAAGAATGGGAAAAAAGGTCCAATGATGCAGGTGATCCAGGCATGTATGGTGTATATAACAATGTAGTCATTTTTTAAAAAGTGACAGATCCACATCCTATGACATAAAAAAAAAAAA
>PVKS010034048.1:0-21230 GCA_004027875.1 Aplodontia rufa | reverse complement strand
ACAACTGAGGAGTGACCAATTATTCTCAAGCTCAAAGGGCAACTTACTATCTGCCATAAGATTTTCACTTTATTTTCTAATTTGTAAATGCTACAAGTGATTGAATTATTCTGTATGTCAGAAATGTGGTTGTGAAAAAAAGTGTTTTGAGTGTATACTTTTACTACTTACATGTTAACATCAGTACTCTTTGTCTTCATTGGTTCATTTGTTATTTTATTTTTGAAGCCATTTGTTATAGTCTGGATCTGGATATATGTCTTCCAAAGGCCCATATGCTAAAGGCTTGATCACCACCCGGTGGCAGTGTAAGGAGGTGGTGGAAGCTTTAGGATGTGTACCTAGCACACAGAAGTTAGGTCTCTGGGGGCATGCCCCTGAAAAGGATGTTGAAACTGGTTCTTTCATCTCTGCATCTCAGCCCTCACGAGGTAATCAGCTTTGTCATATCATGCATTCTCACCATGATATTCTCTGCCTCACCATAGTCCCAAAAAGATGCAGCCAAATAACCATGGACTAAAACCTCTGAAAGTCAGAATCTTTCTTTTAAGTTGTCTCAGGTATTCTGTCACAGTGATGAAAAAGCTTACCAAAATACCACTTAAATGACTTGGAATAAAAAAGAGTTTTTAACAAATACAAAATATTTCCCCCTTCAGTGAAATAACAAGTTACTCAACTAAAACCTAGCATCTAAAATCCTTTATTAATATTTATTGTAAGGGGCTAAGGATGTGGATTAGTAGTAAAGCTCTTGTCTAGCATGCATAAGATCCTGGGTTTGATCCTCAGCGCTGCAAAAAAAAAAAATTAAGTAAAACTATAAATTTTAATTTGTATGTATAGCTTTTTCATGTCAAATATGAGCATCATAAATTTAAATCTTAAGAACAATGTAAAGAATGGTGCCTACAAGTATAATTTTAAGTTAAGGTCAGAAGATAGAAAATAACTTCTGCTTTCTTAATGATCCTGGTCTTCTACAAATAATCTGGCATACCTCAATTTACAATGGAGCATTTATGTCCTGGCAAACCCATTTGAAACTGAAAATGCATTTAATACAGCTAATGTACCAAGCATCATAGCTTAGAGTAGCTTACTGCTGCAGTTAGGCATAGTTATCTAGCAGACAGACTGTATAATGAAGTGTTGAGTTTCTCATGAGACTAGTTAACTACCTATATCCAAAAGATGTTAACAATAGGACACCAGACTTAGTTTACCCTCATGAACATATGGCTGACTGGGAGTGGTGGCTCACTGCCATTCCCTAGCATCAAGAGTATCGTTGGCCCAGAAAAAGATCAAAATTCAAAGTATGGTTTCCACAGGTTGCAAATTGCTTGCTCACCATGATAAAGTCAAAAAGTCATGTCAAACCATTACAAGTCAAGGGTCATCTATTTGAATAATGGATAAATTTATCTTCTGCTTTTTAAGCAAAGCAACTAGCATGAGAAACAGGTTTCAGTTACTTTGGCCTGTCATTAAACTTGGTTCATGTACTGGAATTAATGAGTAACAATAAGAGCATCATGGAGCACAAAGGGCTACTACAGGAGGGTGTGCAGATGGAAAGGACAATGAAGCTCCCTTAAGTTCGTTTCCTTCTCTATACATGTCTACCTTCCTTAAATTCTTTCCTTTCTTCCAGCATTCTTTCATTTCTATAAACATGTATTGAGAGCCTGCTGTGTGCTTGGCATTGTACTATATCTTGCTGCCAAGTGTACATCTCTAGGATGTTTCACAAAGACCTCAAACTCATCACTTGCAAATCTGAACTAATTCTCTTCCCAAACCCACTTCATTATCCCCATGACTATTTCAGCACCCATACATCAGCTCGAGAAATGGTTGACTCGATTCTCCTCTACCCTTTAATTCATCAAGGCCCATCATTTTGGCTTCCCTTGGAAAAACAGCTCCAGTTTTGTATAATCAGCCTTCTCCCAAACCAACTCCCTACTTCCAGCCTTCATTTGCTTACCTGAATGAGGCCAGTGACCCCTAAACTGGTCATCTGGTCTCCAGTCTTGTGCTATTCCTGCCCATGATCTACCCCACAGCTAGAGATGATACAAAGCACATCTAATTCTACTACTTCCCCACTAAAAATTATCCAATGGTTTCTCAATGCCTTTAGGGTAAAGACCACATAGAGTTCAACATGGTGTGCAAGACATTCAGAATATGGTCCCTGCTGGAATCAATCTAAATGGACATTTTGTTTTTCCATTTGTATTAGGAGGAGTTCCTAAAAATGTTTTAAGGATGAATTCCTAAAGTTTATTTTTATAAGTAGGATTCCTCACGTATCAGTTAGCCCTGAAATGCAGCATGTAGTGCAAAGGGTCAATAAAAGGAAAACTTAAAATGGAAAAGCAGCAGCAGAGCTGCCTATCTGAAAACAATCTAGGAACAGGCACCCATGCTCTTTCCTTCATCATTAGGATTAAGTCTACCTTTTTAAAAATTAACTTTTTTACTACAAGGATAAAAAAGGGGACATTATGGAAAAAAAGCCTCAAACATTACATGCAAGTATACAGTAAAAAAGATGGTCCTTTCTTTCATACTACTGCCCCCTTATGACACAGCACTGCTCTGAAGTAATCACTAACTATATTCCTCCAAATCTTTTGTGTACACACATAAGTATACATTACTAGTATTATCAGACCTTTTGACACACATGAAATCCTATTAAAATACTCACTTGCATATCAGTTTTTTCATTTAATCCTGAACATTTTTCCATAGCAATGTATAGATTTCATATTTTTGAAGATCTCATTGTATTAAATTATGTGTCTGTAATACAGTTTCTTTATACCACTATTGAGAGATAGGTAGGTCATTTCTAGTTTGGAACCATTACAAACAATGCTGCATTTTGCTATTTGTTGTATGATGGGTAATTAAATGTCAATCTTTCTAAATATATAAAAATTGCAAACATTAGGATATTAAATATATATATATATTCACCTTTTTAAAAAAAAAAAGAGAGGGAGGGACAGTGAGAATCAGTTTTATTTAGTTTTTCAACTTTGTTGTATATGTAGTGCTGGGGTTCAAACCTGCATCCTCGTGCATGCCAGGCAAGCGCTGTAACCACTGAGCTACCACTCCAGCCCCCCACTTCACTCTTTACAGAAAAACATATTCTGGATTAAACAACTATTTAACAAAATATAAAAATAAATTCATTAAAAGGAAAGCATTTAATAATGAGTATAGTATGATCTCCCTATACAGAAGTCAGAAAAGATTAATGAATTCAAATACATGAATTTCTGCAAGACAGAAAAACAGAACAAGATATCAGAAGTAAAACAGAATAAGTGTGACATACCACAAAGGGCTGTTTTCTTTAATATGTAAAGAACTCCTATAAAGTAATAAGAAAATGCTTTTCTCATCATGGCCATACTAATGGGTATAAATGACAACAGAAAAAATGAGCACAACTCAAGAAGAGATAATCATAGAAAAATACAAATTATCCTGGTATAAAAAGATGCTATTTATTGATAACAAAAGACATGAGTTACAATTACAGCTAGAAACCATTTTTTCTCCTGTTTGATCAACACCGGGTGTGGGTAAACAGGCATACTCACACATTGTGATGAGAGTAAAATGGATATAATCTCTATGAGGGCAACTTGATAATATCTATTAAAATGCACCAACTGAAAATGTAGAACAAACCTTTGGGCCAGCAATTCAGCTTCCCAGGAATCCATCCTAAAGACGAACTTGCACTTTTGTACAAATTAATAAGAACAAGGATGCTCACTGAAGCTCTGTATGCAATAGGAAAATAACCATCACCTAAATGTCCAAGTATTAAGGACTTAAATCATTATGATGCATATATCAAAGGCACAGGTGGCTCTACATGTATTAAGTGAAATAAGTATAGTCTACTACCAAATGTGTGTTTAAAAGTGCACATATATGTCAATAACAACAAACACATGATAACTACAAAAAGAGCTGACATATGCCTAAAATAAATCTGAAAATATTTCCAAGAAACTGTTATCACTAATGGCTGTGGAGCAAGGCTGGGATGTAGGAATAACAGCAAGGATGTATAATTTTCCCTGTACGTTTATTTTTTACAATTTTGGATTTTTACTTACTTTACCTTTTGCATGAATTACCTGTTTCACTGTGGCCATGAATTTTTAAATTTCCATTCATTCCTTGTTTTATTAACATTTAATGAGGCGGAACCTTAACCTTGTGCAAAACTTAAGTCCAGAAAAAAACAGTACAAGGCAGTAACTCCTGCTCGGAGGCAGAGTGGGCCTCCGCGGTCTGCACTGCAATCCCGGAGGGAGAGGGCGGTCTCACTACAAGTGTTAGATTCTGGGCCCCAACTCGGCCGCCGCATTGGAGTCCCGGAGTGACGCCCAGAAACAGGATCCCACTCGGGATTTCTGTGAGTGCCAATTTTTAAGCCCCCAGAGCTGGAGGCAGCCAGCACGACGCAGAGCAGGGTGTGGGCGTATTTTCTCCTTCCTCCCTAGAAGACACGCTCGGGCGGAGGGGGTGTCAGTAGGGACCCGAGGCCTGGCCTGGCTGTGGCCTTCCTCCCTTGGAGCCGCCGCGGCCGCCAGAACCCTGGATCGGCCGCGAGCGGAGCGGAGGTGGCGCGCAACCCCGCGAGCAGCTGAAGGCTGAAGACTTTCAGGCAGCAGGAACCGAATGCAGAGGGAGAAAGCCGGGGCTGGGAGGCAAGTTTAGCTGTTTAGCAAAAGGGGAGGAAAAAGAAAAAGGATGGTGGTGGAAAGTAAAGTGGGGGACGGAAAAAAAGCCTCCGACTCCGCCGGGACTCGAACCCGGAACCTTTGAATGCCTTCAGCCTCTAGAAGTCCAATGCGCTATCCATTGCGCCACGGAGCCACCTGTTGGAGCCTCCGCGCATCTGCCATATTAAGCCAGAGGCGACGGCCCCACGCCCTCCCCACCGCCCCCTCGGTCGTCTCTGTCGCCGGAGCCGGGCCGCCGCGCTCAGAACACTGCCAGCTTGGGCAGCAGCCCCCAAACCTGGGCGCCCGGCCTCCCCGGCGGCCGTCATCGCGAAGACTTCGAGTCTGGCGAGCGAAGAGCGGCCGCGGTCCGCCGGTCCGGGCTGGTCGCGGTGAGGGCACAGGAGCGAGTCTCGGCCCACCCGGGGCACGCCGCACAAGTCTCGGTCGCGTCCTTTCCTCCCGGGTCCCTTACTGCCCCCAGCGCGCGCGCCTACCAGGTCTCTCCGGGGGCCGCTCCCGCCCGCCCGGGCCGCGGAGAGGCAGGCCCTGGCCGGCCGTTGAGCCGGGCCGGCGACGCGGGCCACTTACGTCGCACCTGCGAGCGGCGATGCCGAGAGGCCGCCCCTAGGGCTGCGAGGCGCAGGCTGCGACCCCTCTCCGGCCCCGGGGTCTTACCTCGCCGCCAGCGGCCGGGACCTGCCGCGGCGAACGGGGGCCGTGGCGACGTCTGTGTGCGTGCTTGTGCGTGTTTTTTTGCGCGGGGTTCGGAAAAGGGGGGTTTGGGTTGCATTTCGCTCCCCACAGACCCAGAGCCGAATTTCTTAGGTATCCGGGCTCTGGTAGACTGAGGGGGGCGACGCGCCCCGCGCTGTAGCATCCTGCGAGAGTCCTCCGGAAGCTCGTGCCAGCGCCAGCAGCTGCCTCCAAGGTAGCCGCGCAGCCGCCCGCAGCCCGCGCACCGGGGCACGCGTCTGCGTGGGCAGCAGCCCGAGGACGCCCGCGCGCGTGGGAGCTCGGAGAGCATGCGTGTGCGGACGCGTGCGACCGGAGGGCGCGCTCCCGAGAGCGGCCGCGGGGTTTCCCGGGGATCCCGGGCCGCGGAGGCGCGCCGAGAGACTGGCGCCGCTGCTCAGAAGGGCGCAGTCGCCAGGAACGCCGCGGGGAGCCGGGGTGGCGGGCGGGGAGCGGGCTCCCAGTGCCCCGCTAATCCCCAGCCGCACGACCCCGGGGCCACTCAGAGTAGGCGGTCTAAATAAAAGCGACGAGGTTGCTATGCAACTGCCACTGCTAGAAAAAAATTGTGGTTCACGGCTCCAATCAGCCTGCCTCTCTCCCGGCCCCGCCTCGGTAGGAATAGCGGAGCTGCAGGAGGGCGCGCTCCTCAGGCGGTGTAGCGGCACCGAATCCGGATCAGCCCCGGCCCACGCAGTGGTCCCTGTGCTCCTCCCTGCCCAGCTTCAACAGGGATGGTAAGCAGTGCTTGGCTGTGTTCCAGAGGAAGAAAAGGAAATCACAGGAAGAGTCTAGTGTAGTGGGCATCTCATCCTTATGAGGCAAGTGCCATCTATCAACCCTTTTATAAAGAGAAACTGCAGTTAGAAGAGGTTAAGTGACTAATTTAGGGACACCCGACTAGTGAGTGTGGAGAATTATGAGGAGTCCGATTTTATTCTATTTGCAGACAACACGTTAGCTTTCACAGTTTGTGGGTGCTTACAGAACACATGTTGATCAGAGATCAAAGTACAGCAAAAGCAGTACCCGAGTGTCAGCATCTCTGTGATGGTTTCTTGAAACCCAGTTCTCACAGGAACAAAGCATATGGGCCCCAGATGCATGCTTGCACACAAAATGGTTTGCTTTATAGGAGAGGAATGCTGAGCTTGAGGAACCCACCATGTTATAGTGAGCAGTAAGCAAGCCTGTTCTTTGTTTTACCGGGAGACATTACCTCATCCTTCAAGATTGCTCACTGCAAACACAACCCTGAGAAATGAACCAAGGAAAGAGCGCTGGGTCTTGCATTCTTGGCACACCCAGAAAGAACGTGCAAGGATGTTATAATGGTGGACCGCCTCTGCATACAGTAAGTGGTAGAGCCCTGACTGATGCCAGGCCTTTTTCATTCCACCTATAACATTTTATGCCCCTGTAAAATTAATAAAATAAAATTTCTTCACATTACATGTAGAGGAATTCTCACATGGGCAAAATCAGCCCTTAAAATGGAATATTACTTAAGACATATTTATTTAAACAAAACTATTGAACTCTAAAAATATACCAGGCTCTTGTGACATCTCAGGATCCTGGTTCTCAGGAACTGGTTGTTCACAGCTCAAATGGAGGAAGGTTTTCATTGCCCCTGTGGGAAAACTGTACAGAGGAATTCTGGTTGAGGGCATTGGAATCAAACTCAACTTTTGAGAAATAATTGACATTAAATAATTCAGACTCATATAAAAGTTCTTGGAAAGGGGAATAGGGAGGGAAACTACACGCCAATGAAAAATGTGCATGTGCTTAATTCCACCTCAGGAATCAAACAGAATTTTAGATATTTGATTTCTTGCACTATTTAAGACCAAAGTCCACTTGTCTGCATCATGGAAAATACTACAGAGATATAGGGTTAGCAGAGAGTGTGGGAAAACCAGACTTGTGTGAGGCACCCTGTGAGCAATCAAGGTTACCCTTTTTACACCCTACAACTAGAAGACTGGGGAAGCCACAGCAGAACAAATATCAGATAGTTTTCTAGCAATAAGCAGTTTATAACGAGTTTGGCTTTAAAGGCAGCATTGTCAGCATGTGAAACGAATAGAAATAAATTTATAGTTGCCATCCGGGGAGAAGGATCGAGTGGGTTTTGTGTTCCCCTTGTATAAATGAAGAGCTGACTTTTCTCAGGCAGGATGTATATTAAACAGCAGTCTATATTACCTCAACTAAGAATTCCTGCAAGGAAAAATATCCGCATCCTACATTCTGCCGGCAGAGGGAGCCAAAGCATGGGTTATAATCACCTTCTGGAACCAGAAGGCTGATCTATACCCTACAGCAATTTGAGATTCCTAGCCAGAAAGCCCTAACAGAAACAGTATTTCTTTGGTGTTTTAAAGTTCAAATCCAGTAAACATCTCTGGGGTTCTGAGGTAATTGTCTTCATGTTTTTATAGCAGGATTAATTTTAAACTGCATATATTCTATTTGCAGTGCTTGGAAGCCATTTCAGCCTTCCCCTGAAGCTCTAGAAGTCTACTGTACTTCCAGGAATATTCACCAGCTTTGCTTTACTCCAGAGGGTAAGGTTAGCAGAGTACCCATTTAATTCAATTCAGTGAATATTTAGGGATGCTACATTTATTCCTAATGTGGGAAATACAGTAAAAGTTTAAAACATAATTCCTACCTTCAAAGATACTCCAAATTCCCTGGGAGAAATATGACCTATGAATATAAGCAATGTGCAAATAAAGCAAGATAATATATAAAAGTAGTAAAATGTGATTAGGCATCCCTGCCAGCAAAATGTTTTCATGTTTGCAATCCCAAATAATGCTACTATAGTAATTATAAAACATTCCGAAATAAAATTTTGAAGGATGAGATTTTTAGAAAACAAAAGCAAAATCTCTCGTCGTCACAATTAAGATTACAGCCTGCAGAATTCAGGTGTTCAAATATTGATCCTGTCTCTTATTTGCAGGACTTGATCCTTCTCTGAGCCTGTTTTCATCTGAAAAATCACAAAGTTGTTATAAGGATTACAGGATTTAATCCTCCCTAGAATTTATCTCAGTCCTGGCATAAAGAAAATTTGTAACAACTGGTTGCTTTTATTATTAGCAAACATCTCTCAATAAAGAAATCCTATATCATTCAGAAACAAACCAAATTCAGATATAGCATCTGTTAAATTTGTTGCAACCCCAGTTACATTCTCCACCTCTCTACCCTAATCCTAAACAACTATGCACAACATGTTTGTTACCAAACAGAACACTTAGCTTCTCCTCCTAAAAATATCCACCTGGTTTCAAAGCTTCCTCACCTTCTCCCTTCAAGAAGTTTGGATAGATCATTGTTTTAATTTGTCCAACCACATGGTTTCCAAAAACAAGGTTGCCATCCACCCCTTAAAGGACTTAGGAAGACTCCTTTCTTGTCAGATAAAAACTGCTCATAGTATTTAAGTGGTGGTATTTTTTTCTTCCTAAAGTATTTTAATATTGAGTTTCATCTAGGCCAGTAAGCAAACTGCACTAGGTGGCAAGATGGGAATAAGAAAGGAAAAGAAAATTTCCAAGATGAAGAAATTTAGGCATCAAGACAAAAAAAATGAGGGGGAAGAAATGGGTCCTTCTGAAAGGGATGTGTGGTGTAAGGGGAAGAACTGTCAGGAGCTAAGGTAGGGCAGGAAGGATTTCAGCGAGATGGGGCAGAAGGCTGGGAAGAGGTTTGATTCAGGATGAAGAATGTGGATTCAATGGAATGGGCAGTGGTTGCTTTTGATATGAGAAAGGCTGTGCTTTAGAATGATTAGTGTAAGAGGCAATGTGCAAACCGAGTGAAGTGGGGCCAGAGGGTCTGCAAGACCATTCCACACCATTTAGTTTATACGTAGAATTTTTCTATGATTTCTTCATCTCTTCAGCAAGCAGTAATTGAGGGTCTGGTTGGTACCATAGTGACCTTTGAGGCATAAAAGATACGATAGACATGTGCTTGGTTTGCAGGCTTTAGAAATAATGCCAGGTACAGAAGCAACTGTGATACAAAGTAGAAAGATCTCCCAGGGTGATACAGATGTGGTACTAGGGGGAGAAAGATGACATCCTGATGTCATTAGGGAAGGTGGCTGCATTTGAAATGGGCTCCCTAACCTAGAGCAGACTTGAATGCAATGAATACCAGATGTGGGGTTGTCAGCTAACAGACTCCGGGATGTGAGGAAGAAGATAGGACACGTTTGGGGAAATGGCAAAGGCTGACCATTCTAGTGCAGTGTCTAAAACAGTGCCACAAATTGGCCTTTGTGGCAACAGATGCTGGTGGAGGTCATGGGAGTTCAGAGCACTGGTGATAAAATCAGTTCCATGGTTCTACACCATCAGAAAAAGATAAGGATCACAGCTGAGAATAAAGGGTGTGTGATACAGCCCCCAAAGGGAAGGGTTTGGGAAGAGTTGGTTGAATGTCTTAGTGAATGTCTTAGATTGGTAGGCTGATATTCAGAGAATGGGGTCTAGTCACAAAGGGACAGAGGCATATACAGATATATCATGACTATGGCAAACATCACCACTAATTCTAGACCTCATGGCTGGTGAGCTAGGGCTGCTGACTGGGCTTTGAAGCCTAATGGGGCTCAGAAAGAATGTAGTACTATTCCATAAGTGGCTAGATGAGGAAAACACCACAAGGAAATCAACAGAAGTAAATCCAAGTGATGGTCCTCAAGTCCACTGTGACCCTGCATTACAACTGTTCCTCCAAGGAAAGAGATCAGGAGAAGGCCAGCAGTCAGCTGGGAACCGCCTTGTTAGACCAGCAGACCTCAAACTCTGACATATATGAGAATCTTGATGCTCAGGCTGCATCCTGGGGCCAATTCTAGAATTTTGATTGGGGAGGGATGGGATGCAACAATAGTTTTAAGAACTCCCCAGGTAATTCTCAGTGTAGCTGTGTTTGGAAGCCGTGCTTTCCACCCTTCCTGTGAAGTGCTGACCAACCCTGCACCAGGAGCATAGCATCCTCTGGGAGCTGGATAGAAACATGGAACCTCAGGTCCACCTGCAAGATTGTACTCTGCATTTTAAAAAGTTCTCTGAGTGACTCATTTGCATTGAAGTTGGGAGTGAACTTGTTCATGGCTTAGATGTTCACTCATTATTACACTTTCTGTTATTAGCTTTAAGTCCTTAATCTACTAAGTCAAAAATCTACTAAGCTCAGAATCAACCTGATTTGTGACCTTAAAGGAAAATATGACCTTTTATGGTCTATGTGTGGGGACCTGGGGAAGAAGAGTTATAGGGCTGTTAATGTCCCACAGAATCTCGGTTCAGAACATCCCAGAAGAGACTGAAGAGTTGCTCCAGGCTGCCTTCGATGTTCTGAACCTCAGCTAGGTCATGCCCATACTTAGGCTAGTAAACTGATTGATAAAGACAATCATCCAGTCAGAGGGGTCTACTCTTACGGCTTCAGCTGTTTCTGCATGGCATGTTTTTGTCATAGACCCACAAGGATGCTAACATCCCTTGTACCAGTAGAGATCTTGTGATTTGTTGTCAGATTTCTGAATGTGACTAGAAACATTGCTTGTTTTTTTAGTTCTTCCATTCATTGCTCTTGTCTTGGAGTGTCATTTGCTTCACCTTGTCTCCCCCAAGTTCTTTTTTTTTTTTTTTAAAGAGAGAGGGACAGTGAGAGAGAGAGAGAAAGAATCAATTTTATTTAGTTTTTCATTGGCCTTCTTTGCTTCCACACTTTGTTGTGTACGTGGTGCTGGGGTTCAAACCCATGGACTCAGCGCATGCAAAGCAAGCACCGTAACCGAGGAGCCACCGCTCCAGCCCCTTCCACAAGTTTTTGAAGCTGCTTTGCAAGGTACCCACAAGCACCATTTCTGCAGGCAGTGGTAGTTTTCAAAATCTTACCCATTACCGGCCCTGTGATCATATAATCTCATCATTAAACCTGAAACCAGCTGTCCAGGGACAGGACAGCCCAGCTTGTCTCTGTGAGATGAGCAGGAGGACAGGAGAATGTCTGAGAGCCATGGCTGAGGAGGGCAGAAGGTTTGGTAGTTTGGAGGCAGACCTATGACCCTGGGAAATTACTTAACCCCTCCAGACCTATTTTCACACTCCTAAAGTGGAGAAGGTCATTTCTATTTCAGAGTTGTCATGAGGGTTAACCAGGCTGCTGACATACACCAACATGACAGTGAGGAATCTATAATAGTGATTTACTGTTATATTAACAAATTAGCCCCAGAACTTAGCAGCTTAAAACAACAAAAATTATCTCACAGCTTCTGTGAGTTATGGAGCGACTTAGGTGAGTGGTTTTGGCTCAGGATCTCTCATGAAATTGTCTGGGGCTGTAATTATCTGAATGTTTGATCTGCCTCCAAGGTGACTCACTTGCATGGCTGTTGGCACGAGGCCTCAGCTTCTTACCATACAGACCTCTTCATGGGGCTGCATCCCCTATAGAGAGAGAGAAGAAATGTCTTTCATGAACTCAGAAGTCACATACCATCATCACTTTTACTATTGGATACACAAACCATGCCACAGTGCAGGAGGGTGCGGGCTTCAGGGCGTGTGAACTAGGAGCTGGGGATGGAGGCTTGCTTACACAGCACTTATAACATTAGGTTCATGGGGCTGGAGTGGTGGCTTAGCAGTTACGGCAGCATGTACAAAACGAAGTCTCGGAGCAACAATGGCCACATGAAAAACTAAATAAAATTGTTTCTCTCTCTCCCACTGTCCCTCTCTCTTAAAAACAAAACAAAACCATTAGGTTCTTCCTCCTTATAACATGACGCTCATAGTCTTTCCCTCACCACTTCAATCAGTGAACATTCTGGAAATGAAAACAGTTGAAATGATTCAACTTTGTTCTCACAACGAATGACTTTCGCTGAGTTGGAAACTTCATGTTAGACATGTAGTCATGATTCAGAAATTTGGGACTAGACAGAGTTTTTATCTTTCAGTGCATCTGAAGGACATGGAGGCACACTGGGATGCTACTTGCTTTACTATCCTTTGGTACCTGCTCATTTTCTCCTTGAAATGATCTACTCTGTATTTTATTTTATCTAATACATTAGGTAGACAATCAAAACCAGTAGCAAGATGCTGGCTAAAACTGCCTTCCTTGTTCTACCCTTGAATATAAATCATTTCCTTCTGAATCCCTGACAATGTAGTTGTATAACTGAGAATTCATTTGTGGAATACTGGGGGTCACCATGACTTTTTACTTAGCTCTCTAGTAGTAGACTATAAAATATCTAGAAAGGAAAAACCCAGCTAACACCAAGTTCTCCAGCACTAACAATGGGGAAGCAAAATTAAAGAAAAGAGCCAGCCCTTGGTAGCCAAGGTTTGCCCTTTCACTGTGGCAAACAATAATAAATGAAAAGACCTCCAGGACATTGTCCTAACAGATTCCATGATAGAGTCTAACATGACTCAGGCAGGTGTCAAATGAATGGATAGATGAATGAATGGATGGATGGATGGATTAATTCTGCAGATGCAATTTGACCAAGGATAATACCAAGTTGGCAGATGCCTATATGGAGTAAGGGTCTGAGTCAATTCCTATGGCTTTGGCCTCCAATCTGCTGGGCTGGCACTCACATTATACCAGTCATTACAGATGGCACTTAGTCTGTGAGAACCTGACTCCACATTGGAAACTAAGTTACAACTCAATCTGAGGTGGCTTACTAATAGGGCTGGCCAGATATCCTAGGAATCTGGAAGGGGTGGGACCTGCAAGAAGATGGATCTTGGATCAAGAATAATTCAAAGTAAAACAAACTGATTAGATGAACAAACATCTCTAGCAAATCTGGAGGCATAACCTGGGATCAATAGGTGTACAAAGAAAGGAGACACCAGGAACAAGAACTGGGTCGGTAGAGAATCATTCAAAATCAGGTACAAATCTCTCTGCCTTCCAGGGACTGGATCCCGTTCTATTAGGCTGCCCACCAGTCTTTGCTGGCACCCCCAGCATAGAACTTCGCAGGGCCTATTTGTCTACACATCTCTCCCCTCTCCACGTATTTACCATCTTCATTTACCAAGGACCTGTCACTGTGCCAGGATCAGTGGTGATCTTGAGACCTGGCCCTCTATGCTGTTAGGTTGGTTTAGTGATGGGGGCGAATGCTTATAGTTACCAGATGGTGAATTTTTGGAGAAGGGAAAGTCAGGGTGCTGCAGAAATGAGGGGGTGTGTTTCATCTGGGGCTGGAAGCAGAGGCAGTCAGGGAAGGTCAGGAAAGGTTTAAGGTGAAACCTGAAGAATAAGGAAACCATGACCAGGGAGAAAGATGGTGTGTGTGTGCGCGCGCGCGCATGCGCACATGCTATGCATGTGTTTGTGTGTGAACATATGTGTCATGTGTGTGCATGGATGGGGGGGCAGGGGACCCTGTTCCAGCTGAGCATGAGCATGTGCAAAACCTCACAAGGAAAAGAATAGTGTGACAGGTGGAAGGAACCAAAACACAGCAGTGCCGCTGGTGGAAGGAAGTAAGGCTGGGAATAGGTGGGATGAAATAGTGGAGCATCAGAAAGGCCATGGTCAGTGCCAGCTCCAGAGGGGGAAGAAGTGTAGCTTATTTGCTTTTGTATTACTGGAGCCCTGCAGAGAGCCAGGCCCACACAGGTGCCTGAAGAGTATGTAGGGAACAAAAAAAAAAAAAAAAAGAAGTGAAAGCACTTCAACTAGAGAATCAGATTTTAAGCAGGACAGGCAGGCCAATAGGTAAAACAAAACCAGTTCTTCCAGCCAGCAGGGCCACCATTAGGTCCATGTCGCCCCTTATCTGGGAGTTGAGGAAGCACCGCATCCATCTTGCTGGCACAGGGACAGATTTGTAATGAGGCACATATGGCATGATTTGAGTTGGTCAGATTTAGTAAGACAAGTGTGTCATTTATCTAAAGGAGGCATATCTGGAACTAGTGGGTGGAACCTAAGTGACTTCTGCCAGGCTGGGACTGCACACAGCAGGGGAGTCTGGCAGACAGAGACAAGTCAGAGGCTGTCTTGATACCATCTATCAAAGAAGGGCTTCCTCTGCTTCTCATTGCATCTTGTGGACTTCAGAGGATGGAGGCATTTCAGAGCTGGGAAGGACCGTAGGGGTAACCTGGGCAGCTCCTGGTTTTACCAACAAGGACACTGAGGCCCAGAGAGGTAGAGTGTCTCACCCTAAGTTAGTGACAAGTCTGGTCAGGTTTCTAGTTCTCCTGATTCTATATTCAGGCTGTTTATAAACACATCAAAAGGGATGGATGGCTGGAGAGCTGAGGAAGGGATGGTGTGGAACAAAACCCAGCTGTGTGCCCACAGCCAGGCCCAGCAAAGCTGCCTCTTGCTTGCAGTGGTTCATCCTCCCACAGAGAGGGATTGCCCCTCAGGCCACCTGGGCACACAGAACGAAATGCCCAGAGGAAACTTGTTGAAATCCGGATTAAGTGCATTTTTTTTTTTTTATGAAACAAAAGAAACAAGAAGAAGGAAGGTCCTTGGCAGGCAACTTTGAGCTTCCAGAGGGCACGAAAATAAAAAATGTCACTTGGGAATGGAGAGAGTAGACAAAGAAGTTAGTATGACAGGATGCCTGGAGGAATAAAGCCAGGAAACAGAGTAGGTGGGAAAGAGCGCCAGGAAGAAAGGAGGAGGTCTGTGCCAGGAGGAGGTGGGAGAACAAAGGGAGAGAGAAGGCGCATCAAAGCGCACAGAGCAGGGTGATGGGAGGCAGGGATGGCCAGGAAAGCTGTGGGATCTTTTTTTCTTTTAATTAAAAGTTGGGTAGTTTTACAATCATAAATGCATATAAAGTAACAATATGCTATACATTTGATTGTAAGCCATAGTTACCCCTACATTGCCCACACCCCAGTCTCTTGATTCTTCATTTTATATTATGCCCCTAACAAATATAATTGACTATGTATATATATATACATTTATTTATATATATGTATATATATATTTATATATATAAAATTGTGAATTTTATAGAATGAAATGATTGCATACATAATATTTGACTTTTAAGGGGGGTAAAGAGTGTGCTACATTGTTGGTTGTCTCCCTAGATCTCTCCCTATCTTCCTTCCTGCTGCAAGATCTTGATCATGTTTCTCTGCTGGGCAGAGTTGTCCTCTGAGGATTATAGTGACACTTAACCTGCATGTTGGGAGGTCCAGCCCAACCCTTTCAGATGGCTTGCCATGCACAAAGAAAGGTCTGAGAGATCATAAGCTAGCACGAGTAAACAAAGTGTTTTCCTGGGTTCCTAGCACCCTTAAAGCAAATTATTAAACCCGGGGAGGGGATTGTAGGAACCCCCAATTTATAGTTGGTCAGCCAGAAGTATGAGAGGGTGATTGGAACCTGAAGTCAGGGGTAGGGGAGCACCTTGTAAGACTATGCCCTTTACCCATGAGTAGTGTCAGAAGTGAGTTAAACCATAGGACACCCAGTGGTAGCCACAGAGAACTGGAGAACTGCTTGATTTGATGCAATAACATGTTTGATGTTAGAATTGCTGAGTGTAGGGAAACAGTTTTTTTACTGATTTCTGCAGAAATTAAGATTCTACTGAACTCTGAATACTGGAATACCGTCAACAGTATTTGTATGTGTCGTGGGTTTGGGGGCTGACTCCTTAAAGTATGAAGAGACTAACTCTCAGCATTGGCCTGAATTTTCTCTGTATGTTGCAAAGGTCTACTACTGAATACAGGGTATACTTTAGGATTAGGGTTTTAATCTACTTCAAGTATTTCATTAATTCTTGGGGAAAAGAAAAACAGGAGAGAGCTAAGCATGGGAAGTCAGTTCTGCATCTTTCGCTGAGGTGCATATATTGGGATAGTTAAAGGCAGGTGGGCATTAGTAATGGGGTGGGTGACCAGGGAAGGTGCTCCTTAAATATGAACTGATTACCAAAGCCATTTTAACATGAGCAACCCACATACAAAAAATTCCCTTTCTCCTTAAGAATTAGTATAATAATACAACTGTTTAGTACTTACTGAGTATCAGGTACAGCTTTAGGTGCTTATGATCATTTTTCTATTTAATCATTGTGGAATGCTATGGTCTGTATTCCAGTATTGCTCCCCATGCTATTTAAAACCACCCACTTTGTTCTCCACAGCACTTTTCACTCTCTGACATACCGTGTTTACTTCATCTTTTGTGTCTGTGTCTCACCCCTAGGATGTCAGCTTCTTGGTGGTGAGGACTATAGCCAGCACCAAGAACAATGTCTGATGTATAATAGAACAAATATCTGGTCCTCAGTTAATGGTTGATGACTGATTGAAATACTATTACCCCCTACTATACAGAGAGGAAACTGAGGCCTGTGTGCAAGTAACTTGCTCAGATCGTTGCTAGGAAGTAGACAGTTCAGTACTGGAGACACACACAACCATGGCAGTGGACTCTTAGCTCAGGTGCATGGCACTGAGAGAAGACTTGAGTTGGGGTCCTGTGTGGCAGGCATGGCTCAAGGTATTCAGTGTGTAAGAAGAGACAGAGCCCTGAGAGGTGGTAGGTCAGTCTGCTTTTTTGTGGGTGTGTGGTGCTGAGGATGGAACCCAGGGCCCTGAGCGTACCAGGCAATGTCTCTACCATTGAGTCACAACCCTGACATAGCTCTTTGACATTTGTGCTTTAGTGTGATCCCGGCTAATGATATTGATATCAACCTGGCATGAATATAATGACGGAGAAACCAACAGATATTTATGTCTTTTTTGTGTGCAAAGCACCAAGCTAAGTGTTAAGAGAAATATCATTAACTATAAAAAAGACACAGTTGGCACTCAAAGAGCTTATAATCTAATTGAAGAAAACATTAATACATGAAAAATTAAATAGCAATGTCAGTGGTATTAAGGGTATCACAAACAGCATGTGGTTAACGGCCAAACCAGGGGCCAGAGAACCAGAGCTTCTTACAGGAGGCTGCAGTCATTGAGGCCCTGGTGCACAGGGAAGCTTCGTGGAGGCAGTGAGGCTTCATGGGTCCTGGAAGAGCAGGGAGGGCTGGGCAGCTTAGGGAAGGTGAATGAGGAGGGCCAGGGAGGAGAATTCCTTGGGCAGAAAGTACTCGGGGGCCATGGCAGGGCATGGAGGGTGGCATGGGTGAATAGCTGCACAACAGCACCTGGACTTGCATGGTGGAGAGTTGACTGAGAGGAGCAGGGCCACACTACAAAGGGCTTTGAAAGCCAGGATGAAGAATGTAGTATGTAGCATAGGGACATAAGTCCACCCCAGAGACAGCGAGGGAAGGAGAACAAAAGGGGAGTAAAAATGGGAATGCTCCCAGAGAAAACGGGGAGGACACAAGGGAAGGCTGAAGAACCTAATGGCAAAGGGACAGGCTTTAGAGCTAGCCTGACTTCAAATTCCACCTCTGCCACCTCTGAGCTATATGAAGGGTCAAGTCACTCAACCTTCCTGACACTTATTTCTCCTCTGTAAAATGAAAGAAATGAACCATCTCATGGAATGGCTGTGGAGTTAGTGAAATAATATGATGACATTTATAAAGTACTTAGCCCAGTGCTCCAAGAATGGGAGCTTCAAAACCCACCATAGGAACTCTGGGCTCTCAGGAGGGCCCCAGGAACCAGAGAGATGCCAGACCATGGTGCCCACTCACATAAAGGCTAAATTAGACTCCAGCAGAAATGGGACAGGAAGCTGAAAAGATGACATAAAGCAGTGGCAGGGACTCCTGTTACCAGGACAGTGTTGGTTTGACAGGATGTGGGGAGACCAGGGAAACAGATGGCCGAGGCGTAAATATTGTGGAACAATCCAGGAATGTATCACCCTTCCCAGGTCAGACAAGCTAGTTCTATTATTATAGTGGTTTTCTTTTTCCCTTTTCTTTCTTTCTTTTTTTTTTTTTTCTTGTTATATTGTTTGCCCACCTGCCCCTGAAGGCAGTTACAGGACTTTGGCAAAATATACAGGTACACTTTAGTACTTGTTTTATAATTATAGCTAAGATACTTTGGGGTATTATGTTTTGTTCTGTCTTTATTTTTGATACATTCTTGCATATCTTGGTCCCAGCTAGGATGACTGTGTCAATCAAGAATCCAGTGGGCAGTACCTGAAATACCTTCAATGTTATTATCAATTGCTTGTGTAAACAGTTTTAATTTTTAAAGGGTTTTGTGAATTACTTACCCATGAAAGCAAAGCTAGAAATTGCACCATAATTTCAAAGTATGGCTTGGGGGTTACTGCCCGCAGAAAACATAAAACTCTGTTCTGTTGGTTCCTGAGGAAACGTTATGCCACTGTAATAGGTCACCCTGGTGGGCTTCCAGGGTAACTAACTTACATTATGTGCCTACTGCATGCTGGGGAGAGCACTAAGGTATGGGTGTATGGTGGTAAAATAGCCCACCCTCATGGAATTAAATAGCCATCAGCCATTTGCATAGCAAGCTGACCTGATCGTGCAGCTACTTGATCTTAGAGAAATAATGATATATTTGCAAATGTTCTTTCCCAGTATCCTTTGCATCTATAGTATACACATGGACGAGGAAGCAGGGAGGGTGTGAGTTGGACCAATGGAAACCCAGCACAGGTCCTGAGCCCGCTGCTTGGTCAGCTCTGTGTCCTAATCGTCTCCCAACCAGTTGGAGGCAAGTGTGGTTACCACCTAACAAAACACTGTAATATTGTATTAGAAAATGATTCCTCATTTATATTTTTGCCCCAAACATAATTCTCCTTACATCTGTTGGTGCATAGGGAATCTCTACACAAATGACATGGCTCTTTCCCATGTCTCATTTCACTTTCTCTTCAGCAGAGGCCTGTGAGGCAGAGTCAGACAAGATCTCACACAGGGATGAGAAGTGACTTCCCTCCAGCGGTTGGGCAGGCCCCAGCTGGTCCTGTGCCCAGTGCCACTTCTGCTCTGCCAAGCTGACCTCAAGTTAGGCTGTGGCACCAGCTCCCAAGGTGAGGTTCACTGATCTCCCACTATGTGTGAGACTCTTGCTCAGAACACTCTCATATATTCCATGTGTCAAGTCACCAGTTCTTAAGAATCCCAAGATCCCCAAAACATGAAGACCCCCACAGAAAATGGCTCAAGTGTACTACTACTACACATGCCTTTTCCATAGATAAATTTGAGTAAAAAGAGAATAACTAGTTATATTCATTCTGAGACACATTTCCTCTCTTTGTATACTTGTTTCTCATAATTCTCCTTCTCTGAGCTGCTTGGAGCCTATACAGTGCCTGGTGTCCTGGGAGAGCACTAAGAAAATATAAAGCAATAATGAGGAGGCTCTGGGCCACCTGAGAGGAAATAAGTGTGGCTAAGAGGCACAGTGGGACCAGAAGCACCTGCCT
This sequence comes from Aplodontia rufa, assembly GCA_004027875.1. NCBI lineage: Eukaryota > Metazoa > Chordata > Mammalia > Rodentia > Aplodontiidae > Aplodontia > Aplodontia rufa. The sequence goes on along the minus strand of PVKS010034048.1, from coordinate 1,275 downwards.
CCAAAGGCACAGGGATTTCATTTGTAATGCAGTTGCTTCTCTGCTTGTTTCTGTCACACAGTCAAATATATAAGCTCTGTTGTGCATCCCACTCTCGGCATAGCCCACTGCCGAGTGTAGTTGGTGCTCAATAAATATTTATTAAAAATAGGAAAGAAGGCAAGCAGGCAGGGAAGAATCATTCATATTCGGCACCTAAGCTTCTGAGAACGATGCAAAGAAAACATGGACAGAAACCTAATGTGTGTATGAGGACAGAGTCTGCACTCTGTCACTAGGAGAAGAATATTTGGCTTAGCTCCAGCAAAAGCCCTGCAGCCAAAACCTGTTAAGAGAACACATTTACACAGGGTTTGATGGGCATGGAAGGCCGTGTCATAGAAGCATCACCAGCCTGGGAGCAACAGTGTGACCATAATCCCACTGGATGCAGAAACCAGCTGGTGCAGAAACCAGTGGTGACCCCCAGATGGACCCACATGGGCAGAAACATTGATGGTCAAGTCTTCTTCTCCTTAGGGGCTCTCCTTGTTCTTTCCCAAAAGTAAGTCATAGGAACCTGTTGCTTATGGAAGCCTCAGCAAGGAGACAGCTCTGCCATGATGGCCACAGAGCAAAAACCAACTGGAGATTTTTCAGATAGGGGATGTGAGTTCTGAAGAGCATCTTTGGCACTCTAGGGACCACCAGGGCTGGGCTCACAGAGATGTCATAGCAGCCATCGCAGACATTAGCCTAGAGTAACACATACCCATCTTTGTAGGACCCTTTCACTCTTACTCACTGAGTAATCACCTTGTAAAGGAAGCAGATGGCCACATAACCTAAGGTCTCCTAAGGTCACACAACAAATAAGATGTCAGGATTTGAATTTTAGGGCCTGTGGCTCCTTTTCAATTATATCCATAGAGGCAACACAGCTGCAGTGTTGAAAATGGCCAGCAGACCAAAGAGCTATATTAATAGAAACTTCTCAACAGAGGACATTGAGCAAGCCAATGAATACATGAGAAAGTGTTCTAAATCATTAGTAATCATAGAAATGCAAATCAAAACTACGTTAAGATTTTACCTCACACCAGTCAGATTGGCAAAAATGAAGAAAATAAACAATAATAGATGCTGGAGGAGTTGCGGACAGATAGGAACATTAGCACATTGTTGGTGGAACTGCAGACTAGTACAGCCCCTCTGGAAAGCAGTGTGTAGAATCCTCCAAAAATTAGGGATGAATCCACCATAAGATCTAGCTATCCCTCTCCAGGGGAGTTAGAA
>PVKS010034047.1:0-21226 GCA_004027875.1 Aplodontia rufa | reverse complement strand
TGAACATCGATATTGCTGTGTCACTGTAATGTGCTGATTCTAAGTCCCCTGGAAAGATACCCAGGAGTGGAATAGCAGGGTCGTATGGTGGAGTCATCCCTAATTTCTTAAGGATTCTCCATACTGCTTTCCAGAGGGGCTGTACCAGTCTGCAGCTCCACCAACAGTGTGTTAGTGTGCCTATCTCTCCACACCCCCTCCAGCATCTATTGTATCATGGACTATGATTCCTCAGACAAGGGTCTCATATCCAGAATCTATAAAATACTCAAAAATGTCAGCTACAAAATCACCAACAGCCCAGTTGATAAATGGGTGAAAGAGCTAAACAGAGACTTCTCACCAGAGGACATTGATCAAGCCAATGAATACATGAGAAAGTGCTCTAAATCATTAGTAATCAGAGAAATGCAAATGAAAACCACATTAAGATATCACCCTTTTCACTTTTTTAAGACAAGGTCTCTCTAAGTTGCTTAGGGCCTCGCTAAGTTGCTGAGGCTGGCTTTGAACTTGGGATCCTCATGCCTCAGGCTCCCAGGCCGCTGGGATTACAGGTGTGCACCACTGCGGCTGTCTTTCAATGATCCGTTCACATCTCTCTGTGCTGCTCCTTCAGGACAAGGGTGAGTTCTCGGTCCTACTTGTGTCCCCAGAGCTTTGCCCAGTGCCTGCACATCCATGAAATGTGAACTGAATGAGCAAGTAATTAACACATCAGCACTGCCCAGACTACCTGTTTGTAAAGGAAACCCGCCCATTCTAGAAAATTAAGTATCTAGATTAGTTTTCTGGGGCTCCTGTGACCAGTCACCATAGACTGGGTTAAAGCAAGACACACCCTCCCACAGTACTGGAAGCCCGAAGTCTGAAATCAGGGTGTGGGCGGGACTGTGCTCCCTCAGAGGGCTCTATGTGTGTGACAGGGTCCTTCCTTGCCTTCTCCTGGCTGGTAGCCGCCGGGATCCCCATCTCAGGGTCACATCACCTTCTCCCCATATGACTCTATACTACTTGTGGTGGGTTTTTTTGGGTCCACCAGAAAAATCCAGAACAATCTCTGGATATAACAGATCAAAATCCTGAACCACATTTGCAGAAACATTTTCCAAATAAGGTCACATTCACAAGCTGCAGGGATCAGAACTGGCATTTTGGAGTAGTCATTATTCTGCCAACTCTTGTGCTCCGTTGTGGATGGGAAAGAACATTACTTAATCTTTCTTGAAAAGCTTTCCCATCTGCATTTCACCAGAGAGGACAAAATGCATCAACTTTGTTGTTGTTTAGGAAAACTAAACCAATGATTAGAAATTTTAAGCCTGTAGTCATACATCTGGGGATGACAAAGGTGGACATAAATGACATCTTTTTTTCTTGAGACCCCCATGATGACAGTCAGAAGTGCAGGGGCGGCTGGGAGGTGCATTCCAAGCTGGGAGGCAGGGAAGGGACTCTATGTGGAACCAAATGAGTTTAGACTAGCATTGAAGCCACAAGAGTCTGAATCTTGAACTGGTGGGTTGAGCTGCAAAAGGAAGGGGTGACGGGGCTGGAGCGGTGGCTCAGCAGTTACAGCACTTGCCTGGCATGCACAAGTACACGAGTTCAAACCCCAGCGTCATGCACACAACAAAGTCTCAGAGCAACAAAAGCCATGTGAAAAACTACATAAAAATTGATTCTCTGTCTCTCTCTCTCTCTCTCTCACTGTTCCCTCTTTGTTTAAAAAAAAAGGAAGGGGTGAATGAGAGATAGGAGACAGAGGAGGGCCTTAAGGGTGCTCTGGGAGTGGTCAGGACTAAGGGAGGACACTGTCCAGCAGGATCTAGAAGAATGATCCTGGCCCCCGTCCTGACCACAGAGGGACTTGACACAGCTTCTAGGACTTGAGTATTGGAGGGGAGAGGAGCATGCTCCTCCCCGAAGGCCCTTACTGAAGCATCTGAAGAGGCCAAGGGCCGAGGGCTGGACAGACAGTGCCGCTTTCAGGTGTCTCAAATGGGAAAAGAGAAGGCGCTGCATTCCTCAATTACCACCCATTAGAGACCAGGGTCCTGACGGGACTCCATTTCCATCACTCATGCTGGTATTTAGCATCCTGGTGGTAAGATTTGGGTAGAAGGAGGGAGACACCCTGCTCAAGCTGTGACCTGTGATAACCTCCAGCCTGATTTCCAGGAGCACTCTATTTGAGGGACTATCCAATGTCTCTGCTCACAACGAAACAGCACCTTGGTTCCACTGTCCTTTGTTCCTTGTCTGTTCCTTGTCACCAGAAGAAAGAGTTACTGGCAGAGAAGATGCAGACTCTCCTGAGAACCCCGTTCAAATGCCAGGCACTGGCATTCCAAATCCCATCCAGTCCTGTTGGTCCCACGGACATCCCCCACACATGTCCTTCATGTACACAGAAGAGGACAGATACGGACTTCAGAGACGTCACACCCAGACCTGGTTCTGTCTCTATCTTGTTTCTGGACTTGTACAAGTCACTTTCTGTGCCTCAGGTTCCTTGTCACTAGGAGTCACTGGGCTTGTCCAGCCAGCTTTTGGGCTTCCGGAAGTGAGACCTGGGACAAGAAGGCCCCTTGAGCTCCGATTTCCTCATCTGTGCATCTTGAGAACAGTGCTTGTTTCACATGATTTTGGGGAGGCTGAATTAAAAGAAGAGTCATGGAAACTCTTTAACAACCTTAAGCCAAAAGAAGTTGACAATTAGATAGGAAAGAAGACTTACAAGAGACTGAACGGAGCAGTGCCCAAACACAGATGGGCTGCAGTTCAACAGCATTTTCAAAACATAGTCCTTGGAACACTCATCCCACAAGACGCACCTTAGAGAAGGGGTTCTCTGGCCAAGGAAATCTGGAAAACTCTTCCTGGTGGGTTCCCAGACACATGAAGATAAAAGAGCTCAGAGAAGTACAGAGATGAACAAACCTTTTGACATTTCTTTAACTCAGCATTTCTCAAACTCATTCCTCCAAGGAACCCCATTTCCACTCTCAAGCTTCCACTTTGATTCAGGGAACTGAGAGTAATGGTTGGACTTTGTCCTTGCCCCTGTTTTGATGGACATGAGGGCAGATGAGAAAGCAGGATGCTGGCAGCTGGGTGGTAGTAGGAGAGAGTGGGGAGGAGGCAGAAAGAGGGAAAAGTCAGATGTTTCACTGTTAGGCTGTAATGTCTTCCCTTAAGGTCAGACTGATTGGAAATTGGATCTGGAGGTATCTAGAATTCTGCTTGGCATGATTTATGGATGTGGGTTTTGGTTTGAACACCACTGACTTCTTGTAATGGTTTTATGTCCTCAAACGTCCAGTTAGTGGTGGCAACAGTGAGCCCCTGCAAAACAGAATCTGTACAGATCTGTCAACTGAAGCTTGTCCTGGTGCACATCCATGACCCAAGGACAGAACTCTAAGTGCTGTGATCCCCAGTCGAGGACTGGAAATGAACATGCACCTCATAGGACAGAGAGAAGCCCACTGATTAGAGGTGTATGAGAAGCAGGCTAGGAAAAGTTAGGCTGACTGTTCAGCAGGCTCGAAGACTTGGCGACAGTTGGGGACCTGCTGTAGGAACAGATTTCCTCTTTAGTGGCTGAGGGAATTAAGGCTCAGTGGAAAAAGAATATGCTCTGGCCATCAGCAAGTTGGCAGCAGTGCTGTGGCCAGGACCCCCTATGTCTCTGGAGCTTGGATTCAGCAGGAAGGAGAAAAACCAGGACTCAAATCCAAAGCCAGAAGGGAAGAGGAGGAAGAGGGAAGGATGTTAGTCTTTTTTCTAATAAAACAATACCACATACTGGATGCGTTATAAAGAGAAGAGGTTTATTTTGGCTAATGATTCTGGTCTGAGGGTCAGAAGCCACATCTGGTGATGGCCTTCTTGCTGGCAGAGTCCCAAGAAACAGGGAGAACATGTGTGTACACAAGCACACGTGCACTCCTCTATAAAGCTACCAGAACTCAATTACAGGACTGTACCTTAGCGATCTTATCAAATCCCAATCACCTCCCCCAAGCATCACTTCTAAACACCATGGTCAGATTCAGTTTCTACCCTCATACTTCACGATTGAGGTTAGATTTCAACACATAAACTATATTCAAACCATAGCAGGAAGAAAACAAGAAAAGGAAGGAAGGGAGGAAGGAAAGAAAGAAGGAAGGAGTGGTGGGGACACAGTCCGATAGTCTTGTGGCAATGGAAATCAGTTGTCTGGCCTCAGGAGAAATGATAGGATTATCTATGTGCCCACCATCCTTCTCTTCTCCCAATAAAGTCAAGGTCTCCACATTCCCATGGCTCTTTGAGAGCAGTCATTTTAAAAAACTATTCTATTCTTTTTTTTTTTAAATTTATTGGTTCTTTTGGGGGTATAAATGACATAAGATTATATAATGGCATAATTATAAAAATATGAAGTTTAACTTGTTCTAAACTTGTTCTAATCAGTCTTTTCCCCTTTCCCTTCCTTCCACCCAGCCCTTATTTATTTATTTATTTTACATTCCTGACAATAGGATATACATTGGCATTGGATTTGAGTCCTGGTTTTCCTCCTTCTTGCTGAATCCAAGCTTGGAGTTTACCTTGTTTTAACTCAGTCTCCAGTATTTCTCCTTCCCTGCCCATCCTCCAACCCTCATACTTGTTACATAGACTTGACAATAGGATAAACATCAACATTTTTATAAAAGCATGCTGTATAACTTATTCCAATTCAGTACCCAGCATTTCCTCTCCAACCACCCTGCCATCTCAATCTCTTCCCTCTTCTCTATTGGTCTTTCTGTTATTTACTAATAGTTGTTTTTTAATTTAGTGACTTGTTTAAATACATGTTGATGAGATTCACTAAGATATGTTCACATACAAACATGATAAAGTTAAGTCTGATTCCTTCCACAAACTTTCCCTTTTTCATTCCACCTTCCTCCATTTCCTTCTTCTTTGCCTATTCCTCTGCTCTCTTCCTTATTTTGAGTTAACTTCCACTTATCAGAGAGAACAATCAACCTTTGGTTTTTTGAGACTGGCTTATTTCGCTTAGCACAATATCCTCCACTTCCATCAATTTGCCAGCAAATGACATAATGTCATTCTTCCTTAAGGCTGAGTAATACTCCGCTGTGTGTGTATGCCACATTGTCTTTCTCCATTCATCTGCTGGAGGGCACCTTGGTTGGTTCCACTGCTTAGCTACTGTGAAGTGAGCTGCTATGAACATTGATGTGGCTGCATCACTGTATTATGCTAGACAGCAGTCATTTTTAAGGAGCCAGACTGAAGCCCTAAGTTGGTGGAGCCAAATTAAGTACTGTCCCAAGATGTGCCAGTAAGTCATTTGGCTAGGGATTTGGAACTTGGAACCCAAGAGAATTCAAAGCCAGTCTCTCTGGAGCAAAAGCACCAATGAAACCTGGAGACTATTGTGGTCATGTTTCTGCACTGTGGAGAGAATTGGTCTGCAGAGAAGATTGAAGTGGAGTGAGAGATGAAAGCCAGTCCCTGTAGGGTTCAAGTCCCTAGTGGCAATTTTCCCCATGGTTTTATAAGCTAATGGATTCCTCATTTTGTCTAGATTTTTTAGTTGTAAGTTCCCCACAGATAGCAATGAGTCCCCACCCACATTGAGGCCACCCATGAGCATCTAGCTGAGGTGCTGAGGGCTGCATTCCAAGCTGGTTGGGTCTGACAAACCCTGGGGGACAATTGGGTGACTTAACTAGGAAGTAGGCAGTATCTCACCATGGACTGCTAGAAATAACAGCGGGTGGGAGTGGGGGCTCCTAACATGTACCCAAAGAGAATCCAGCATTCTTACAAGAAGGTGTGTTTATGGGGGCTTGGAGTGACAGATTAGAGGAATCTCAGCAGTGAAAGGGAAGTAGAGGCAGATTTATTTCTAAGATTTTCAAGGCCCAAAGACAGGACCAGTATAAATGGAAGTCCAGTACTTAAGAGTTAAATATCAAGTTAACAAACTGTTCAATAAATATTTACCAGTTGCAGAATGTTCTATCCTCCTACCCCAGACACACCATAAGGCCCCAGAAGGCCAGTTGAATTCTTGGAATCCTTATAGCTCCGTGGCAAAGGCAGGGATTGCCAGGACTGGCTCACAGCCCCCAGATTGTTCTCCTTCTTCCCAACGCCTAACTTCTTTCTGGCCACACGGGTCTTTATGTGCACAAGCATGCACACCCGAACCCTAGTCAGTGTGTCCAACATCTGCTGTTCCTCTTGCTTGTAAGCTTCTGGGCCTGGGAATCTGCAGTCCTTCATGGATGAATGGGCCTGGGAGGCGCCTGTGCAGACTCTGGACAGGAACTTGGGGTCATCTGGACATTGGATTTCCAGGTTCCAGGACCAGGACTGTGGTCAAGATGGATGTGCAGTTGTGTGGACACTTCTCCTGGGTTCTGGGGACTCCTTCTTCTGTGGGGAGGGGCATGACCAGGGGAGGGCTTCCTTGCCCAGGTCTAAGGTGGCTATTGGTCATGGGCCATCCAGAGAATGGGGAGTAAGTACTAGAAAGTTCTGAACTTGGACAGGGAGACTAAGAGACTTTCTATCTTTGCAGTCTTGGACTCTGGAACTCAAAGTCTCCATTAGTAAAAATTGATAGGTTTGAGTTAGAGGCCCAGAGTTGAGGTCAAACTAAGGTTTGAAGTTTGAATGTTTTGTTTGTAAAACTTTGGGCAAAACATTTATTCTCCCTGAGGACCAGTTTTCCCATCTGTCAAACAAGATGTACCTTTTTCAGCTTGTTGTGAGGATAAATGATGCTGGTAAAGAGATGAGCACAGGAAGTGCCCCGTAACCATGCACTCCGCTCTGATTCTTTTGCTAGTGCAGTGGGGATCTCTGCTGCTCCAGGGCAGTCTTTGGAAAGGAGAGGCTATTGGCTTTCTAATTTTACTCCCAGGCTGCGAGTCAGCATGGCTGGCAACTAAGAGCATGAACTCTGGATTCTCCTGTGTCATTTAGCTTCTAAAGACCACCAGGTCTCTTAACTTCTCATGGCTCAGTTTCCCTGTTGGCAAGATGAGTGAGAACAGTGTCTATCCCGAGGCATGTTGTTAGGAATGAACAAGTACAGCTAAGCTCTTAAACAAGGCCTACCTGGCACAGAGCAAACACAAAACTGTCACTCTTTCCCCCACAGCCTCCTTTTTCTTGCTCCCTGTCCTTGGTCACCTTTAGCAGATGGTGTCCGTGATATTTTAGCTGCTTCTGGAGCCACTGGCTGCGGCCCTCGGTTCTGTGTCTCCTCCACTCTGTGAATCAGGGGCCTCCGAGGAAGGAGAATCTCAAATCTGATTTGTTCTCTTAAATTCAGTCTCTAATTACTTTGGGAAGAAGCCCACGTTGGTTGAAATTATTTCTTGTTTCGTTCTTCTTCGGTCGTCTTGGGCAAAGCTGAATCTCGTTCAGACCTTTTGATTACACAGGGAGGAAGAATTTGCCAAGAAAAGAAAACAGGCCCTTAGAACTCCACAAGGAAAGAGCTCAGTGCTCCTTCTGGGCAGCTCCACTTCCTTCTCTTTCCTGCATAAGAAAATTTACATCGGAGAAGTCTGAGCCAATAATAGGCAAACTGGCTTCTCCCCAGGAGCTGACAGGCAGGCAACCGCAGGGCACCGTAGGGTCTGGTGAATGCTGGGCCATCCAGGCTCTGGCACTTCCTGGCAAGGCTTTTTCTGTGATGGCAGCAGCCTGGTGGAAAAGAACCAAGCAGTGTGCAGACGTTTTAGTAACCTGGTGTCTCCCTGCACCTTCTCCCCGCCGCCTGCTTAAATCGAAGCCCCGAATTGAGCATCACAGCATGTTTTTGTTATCAAAAACACATACTATGCTGATCCCTTCTGCTTGGTCTTGTGTCACTGACTCTTTCCTTCCTCTGGGTATTTCTAAACACCAGAGGAAGCCATCTGCTTCTTCTCTGCAGATTCTTTCCCTTGTAGTTCTATTCTGGCTGCTGCTGCTTCCTTGTGCCCCCAACTCTGCTTCAACTGCATTGAACAAGTTCCTGGCACTTCCCCAATCTCTCTCTCCTTGGCTTCTCTTTCATGCTCTGTTCCCCCACTCTTTATTTTTAATTGTAGTAAAATCCGCCTTATATAAATTGGCATCTCAGTCACTTTCAGTGCACAACTCAGGAGCACTAAACACCACTATCCTGCTGCGCCCCGTGACCATCCGTCTGCAGAACCCTTCATCTTACAAAATTGAAACTCTATCCATTAAACAGCCACCTCTCTTTCCCCTCTCCCCTAGCAACGGCCATTCTACTTTTGTCTCTATGATGGACTCTTCTAGAAACTCCACATATGTGGGATCATGCAGTATCTATCTTTTAGTGACTGGCTCATTGCATTTAGCCTAACATTCTCAGGGTTAATCTCCATGGCAACTGCTCTTCCTTCTCTTAAAACAGCCTTTGAAATGGAGCTGTCTTACACCTCTTTCAGGAGTCGGTATACATTTCCTCCCTCCCAATCTCCCTGGTCCACACTCCCACAATGCTTTGTGCTTCTCCTGTCACCTCCTGAAGTGGTGGAGCCTGGAGACGCCTCTGTCCCTCAGGGGAGGGTGAGCTTTCATGGTGGTATCCCCCGTTTTGTATTACAATACAGTGCTCAGCTCAGAGTGGTGCTCAAGAAATACCGTAGATACAGTGTTAGACGGACTTACCCTGGTGGCATTCTTGGACAATTTCCAACCAAACACTTGAGACCTAATCTGAATGCTCTAGATGTATCAGGTGTAGGGTAAACTTAGCCACGCTTTCCTGCAGCAGTATGTGTCTCCGTGACCCTGTTGTCCACCCGTCCTCTAGCCTGTTCTACAGTCTCCGGCTCGAGGTAGTCGATACCTCCTTTTCTCCATGAACATCCCCTCGGGTCTTCCACTGACTTTTCTGGCACCATTTCTCTGGAGACCATTTCCAGTCTGCCTGTCTGTGACTCACTTTACCCCACACAGCCCCGGAAACACCTATTCCCAATCACCTCCAACCCTTTCTGTTTAGGTTGAGCCCAGATAACATGCCTCTCAGCTGTGATACCACTCAGACCTGAGTTATGCAGGGGAGTGCTGATCCCACATCCATCTGCCAGCTGCACATAGCTTCCATGTGTGGGGGGCATGGGGCATGGGTAAGTTATGCTTCTTCTTCTTCTTTTTTTTTTTTAATGATCATACAAAAGCCCTTCTCCAAGGCATGGTGGGTGGGGTAGCAGAAAGAGCAGTGGGACCCTATTCTTTCCTGTCATCTGCCAGTGTTTGGCTTTAGGCAAATCATATGTCCTCCCTATGCCTCAGTTTCCTTATCTGTAGAGGTAACAAATGGAACATCTCCATGGGTTTTGTGAGAATTGAAAAAGTGATTTTATAATTCTTTACCTCATTGTCTGAGTTCTTCCCAAGGTAGAAGATTCTCAAAAAAAAATTTTTTTTTCTATTGAATAAGGCATGTGCAGTTTAAGAAGATGTGACTCCTTGAAGACAGGGTAGGGGAGGTATCTTGTAATATGAACATCAGTAGACTGACGACAGGTTGTGGCCTTCCCCTTCTAGTGGTGTCTCTCCTTGTCCTTGATCCTACAGACAAGCAGCCCAGGGACAGATTTATTTGATTTCTAGGGAGTCCCTATTGCTCAACAGATTGCGGCAGGAGATGCCCTCCTAACTGATTTGATGGTTTAAGGGATTCTCTGTCAATACCCTGCAAATGCCCACAGTGCTCTAAGATTCATGTTTGGTAAGCAGCCAGAGTATCCTGTGTGCTTCTGCCTCAAGAGTTGAGGGGTCAAGTTGCATCTCAGAGAGACTCAATTTTATTTAGTTTTTCATGTGGCCTTTGTTGCTCCGACATTTCGTCGTGTATGTGGTGCTAGGGTTTGAGCCCACGTCCTTGCATATGCCAGGCAAGCACCGTAAGAGCTGAGCCACCACTCTAGCCCATCAAGTTGCATCTCAACTAGAATCGACTGCGTTTGTTTTCAAACCTGCTTATTCCCATTGTACACTTTATTGTGATTATAACTGCATGTAAACAAAATAAAAAGTGATGAAATTAAAGGTAAAATAATTGTTCAATCTTTACAAAGACTAAACTGGACGCTTTGCCTGAAGGATGGTATTGAGTAGAGGATAGATGAAATAACTGTTATGGCTTGGGGAAAATTATAAAGAACTGGATGGATACTGCACTCATATTGCTTGGCAAATATCTTTAAGCTCTTGCTGTACTTTAAAAAAAATCAGAAATTGAAATCATATATAATATATTATGAAAGACAGTGCTAAACATCAGAGGATGGCTGAATGAACGTACATCTAAATGTTGCAAATTGAAATAAAATGCTTACAGAACCCAGGGGTGCTTAACCACTCAGCCACATCCCTAGCCCCTTTTTGTTTTTAATTTTGAGACAGGGTCTGGCTAAATTGCTTAGGGCCTCTCTAAATTGCTGAGGCTGGCTTTGAACTTGTGATCCTCCTACCTCAGCCTCCTAAGCTGCTAGGATAACAGGTGTGTGCCACCACACCTGGCATGGAATATGTTATTTTCTAACACTTCCATGCCTTAAAGGTATACATTTTAAGTTAACCCAGCACCCACTGGTGTTGACTGAGCTGGAAGAGAGGGGTTTCTGTCGTCCTTATCTGGAAGTCTCTGAGCAGACCCATTCCCACCTCTTTCTTCCATGGTGACCTTTCTCACTTTGGATCCATCCACTCGCTCAGTCTTTCAACCAATAGTAATAGAGGACCAAAATGAGTCCTGAGTTTAGAGCCCACTTCCTGTACATTTTATGCTGCTTCTATTGATCCCAAGAGAGTCACATAGCATCTTATTTTGATTGCTTCCTGTTTCATTTGTTACTGTTTTTCAATCTTTTTGCACCCCATACCCTGCAGCAATGCAAGCTCAGTGAGGAGAGAGACAGTTAAACCCAAACAGGTCCTGTGAAGGTGGTCAAAGAACGCCCTTCCTGCTGTTGCTGCCATTGCTAACAACGCGGTGAAGATGCTCAGGATGCCTGACCTCGGGTGTCGGTGGACTGAGCAGAAGCCCCCTCTCTTTCCAGGCTCCATCCCCAACATACCATCCTGTTCACTATCCTGATGGACTCCACATCCACCTGGGAGATCTCCATGAATACTAACAGGAAGTTTAAATGACTTGCCCAAGGTCAGTCACACTGTTTTCAAAGACAAATCAATGACTCTAACCCAAGTCCATGTCATTTTCTAAGAAGCCAACTATTCTCCCCTACCAAACTTTAGATTCACGGCTCTCAGACATTTTCTGGCATGGTAGACATGGCATGATCGAAGAGGTTGCTATGCGAAATACCCTCTGACAATATCCAGGACTTTTCCTTTTTGACCTACTGAGACAGAGCTTGCTAGTTGTCTACACAAAATCTTTTTTTGCCCTCCCATCTTTAGACACTGAATTTCCAGCTTCTTTCACAATTTGCTGTAACCGTTTGAGCGCAGGCTGATGAGATGTGAACAGATGTGAGTAGAAGCTCCTGGAAACATTCCATAAAGGATTCTTATCCAGCTGAGAGGCATACCCTTTGCCATAGACCCCCCTCCATATGCCCCTGTTTACACTTTCCAGAATGCAGGTGGAAGACAGAAAGTCACTGGAGCTGTTTGTACCATTAAGTGACCATGAAAATGGAAGTAGAAGCTGAGATAGCAGGAAAGCCACATAGGGAAGATTCCTGGGCTCTTAATGGCCATGGGAGGAATGGAGTAGTCACTCCATGGTCCAGACCCAAATCCCGTGATGACAGAGCAGCAATGGCACTAAAGGTGATGCATCTGGCTTCTTGGAGACTGGGCCCCAAGGCAACCAGTGTGGGACCTGGGGGAACAGAACACCTCCCAGAACTGGAGGGAGCGGCATCCATTTGCCCTGCTTCTCTGCAGAACACATCGCATCTTATTGCAGGGGCACCTGGGACACACACAATGCCTTTGTATTACTCTAGGATTTTACATCTTTGGGACCCCACCTCCATGCCCTCAGGAAGCCAGAGAATGCTCAGGACTCCCAGGGGAGAGAACCAGGCTGTCCTGCCTCAAGCAGGGCTGAGGGCAGCAACATCAGCCAGTCCCAGAGCTCTAGGTCAGAAACTGAGTGTGGCTTTTGATCATGCACCATGGCAGAGTGTCCAGAGTCATGCAAGTAATGCGGGGTTTTTGAGATGAGGCCCGATTCTCCGCTCCCACTGGCAAATGGAGCCTGGGCCACCCACAGATTCCAGCAGCCAAAATAGACCGCTTCTAGTATGTGCAGCCATTCCCAGTTAAAACTGGGAATTTGGGCCAGCTGCAGGTGTCTGCAGCCGAAATAGTGTTAGCAGCTCTCCAGCTAAAAGCTGGGTGTTGCAGCTCTTGGTGTGGTGGAAATTAATCCTGGGAATTTGGCGCCAATCTTCTGGGTCCTTGTCTCGTGAATTTGAAGAATAAAATCCATGGACAACCATGGAAGGGGGAGTAAAAGGAGTAGGATTTATTTAGGAAGAAGAGCAGAGACTCCGCAAGGCGGAGGGGCACCTGGAAGCAGGACACCATCTAATGGAGGTCAGGCCAGAGGTTATATTGATTTGGGGTGTGAGCATAATTAACATTCATGCAAAGCAGGCATTGAGAAATGCATCTACATCATTGGTTGAAACCTACGCATAGCAGGCAATGAAACTTAATACCAAAGTCGTTGGTTAAAATCTATGCAAAACAGGCTTTGAAACTGGTCAAGAACACCATTGGTTAAAATCTATGTAAAACAAAAGTGACAAATACTTCCTAGTTCCCACCTGTGACCACCCCCATCTTTTGGTTGGGACAAAGGTGAGCCTCACGGTCTTTTTGCATTTGAAGGCCCTGCGCAGGCCCTGTCAATCAATCTCTACCAGCTAGCTCTTAGAGGGGGCCCTTTGTCCTGACTACCTAGCCATTTTACTATCTATCCTAAAACTGTGTCACAAGGAGGACACTCAACTGATGACACTTGAGCCATAAACTCAGTTATATATCACACTGGGGGAGCTCAGGGGCAAGTGATATATGCAGATGACAGGGCAGCCTGGGATGCCTCAGGCTGTGTTATTTCAGGAAGGTCCCCTCTTGGACCTGGGAGCTTCATTCATACTCACCTGCTATGGCAAACTGCAGACCACCTGTGTATGTCTTCTTTGATCTCAACTTCAAGGATGGAATCTTCTGGAGAGGGAAGGATAGAGGTCCTTCAGGCTGGAAGAAGAAGGAGCAGATATAAGAATGGGAACCAAGACCACTCACTGGTAGCAGGGAGCAAGGACCACTTATTGGTTACATGGTTTTTCTGTGTTAGAAAAAAATTCAAGCAGACGAAATCAGTTAGATAACAAGAGTATTTTTCCCTGAGCCTTTACCCGATTTTCCAACTACAAACTTGATGTGATATTTTCCAGGTGAATGCTTTTCTGCATTCAGCCAGCTTATTTTAGCTTTCTACCGTGGTGGTGTTCGATATGCTGCCATCCTGAAGAATCCCTGCTGACATCCAGGGTCCGATTAGCACATCCAGTTTTTGTGAGACAGGCCTTCAGTGAAACATACAATTTTGGTGGGGGGGCTGGAATGAAATTTAAGAGATCATCTACTCCCACCCCTTGTTTTATAGCTCAGCAGAAGCGTTTCCTGGAGGAGATCTTATGCTAATTAGATGAACTTGAGAGTGGAACTTAGGAACCTGGACTCAGAACAGTGCTGAAACATTTTACTCTGTAAGTTTATGACTTGGGTTCCCATCTACTGGCCCAGATACACTCCATGAGGGCTCAGGTTCTTGTTTTCTCTGTATTTTTCTCAGAAAAAAAAAATTAAACTGTTTCCTGAGGGAACTGCAGTCAACTGGGGCAGAGAAGTAAGCAGAGACTTACCCTCTAGTTTCTTTATACAAGATCAAGGTCACTCATGAAGCTTTTGCTCATCCTCTTCCACTCTCAGAGAGCAAGCATGTTATGAATTACAGTATTCTGCTTTTGTCCAACTGAGTATCCTTCTTCCCCATTCCTCCTCCTCGCTCCGCCACTCCCCTCTCCTCCATTCTCTCATCTTCCTCCCACCTCGACCTGGTGAGCTCCCTCCTGCCTGCACTTCAACTTGCAATCTGATTTACCCCAAGATCTGCCTTAGAGCACAGCCTCCAACCAGGGCTTTTATCCCCAGCAGTGCTTTACTGGGTTTGTTCTTACCCCTCCTCTCTTCCCACCTCCCCCTGAGCTTTTGTTTTCCAAATTGCAGTTCTATCAAAATTAATGAGGGCATTTGTTTTCTGCATATCAAATGCACACCGAAACTACTGTATTTCTAAATCAGCCAATGGGAGCACAGGTTATCTACCAGGGTGCTGCTTGATAACCTTGGGAACAAGATCCAGGAGATGCGGGAGGCTCAGATGAGACCTGATCGCTGCTTGCCTGGTTCCTTTATTTTCTATTTTGAACACATTTGGAGCTCTGAGCCAGAGCAGTGCCTCGGTTATACTGTGTGATCAGTATTCTATGCGGCTACCAAGCAAAAACCCAAGACACATGATTTTTGCTAGCAGAGCAGGTGTCCTGCTTAGTGTTGTAACATAGCTGGTGAGCAATAGCTCATGAAATGACCTTCTTTTCAATTTATTAAAGGGCAAGCATTTCTTGGAAATTCATATATTTCATGGAGCTCTAAATCAACACTGCATCGACCAGGGCCCTCTCCAAATCTCTTGCTCTGACTTTGACATTCATAGACTTGGGCATTAAACTAATCATTTCTTCCTTTCAGTCGTTAGGACTCTTTGCGTTTAGTGAACCTCAGAACCATGCCTATGTGCTCTGGGCTGAATGGGCAGGGTCTGTCCTCAGATGTGACAGCTGGGCGGAGCATGGTGCTAAGTCTTCTTGTATTCCAAGGCCAGGGACAGCTGCTTTTAGTTGCTCAAAAGGTTGGAAAATGCTGCAAGATCAGATCCTGCCTTCCCACAGAGTCGAGCACACCCTCCTGCTCCTGGTCAGTGACATGAGCTTGGGTGGGAAGGAACACAATTTTATTCCTGCATTCCTGGTCATGCCTGACACTCTCAAGTGAGCAGATGTGCCAGCACCAACCTCAGGATCAGTCTTCTCCTTCATCACTATGTCCTACTCCTCTCTTCCCTTCCTGCTCCCAGTAAGCATACTCCGGGGATCTGTCAAAATCTCATCAGGGACTCTAGGGTGGCTCCAGGAAGCAGGAGTAAAGATATCCCAGGGGCTACTCTGCCCAAAGGTTACTGAAAGAATAGAGATACATTTAAAAATAATATACATATGATGGACGGACAATAACATGTCTTCTAAGCAGACCTAAGCTTATTGCTAAAATGGCTAGGTCTTCTTAACCCTGGAGAAACCACTTTAACCAAGCCACTTTGTGCCTCTATAGTTTCCTAAGAAACAATTTCAGGGCAATTAGTCTTGGAGGCTGAAGCCTGAGATGGCTTCTACAATGTACCATGTGGGTCCATTGGCTACTCAATAACACACCAAGGACTTGCAGGATAAATTCAAAATAGTTCCAGACCTGCTTCAAGAAACACAAGCTACAGGACAAGATGACCTGCTAGAAGAGGTCCACAGTCGCTCTGAGCAGTGGGTCAGGCTCTCCTTGTTATTGTGGCCCATACATAGGAGGCCACTGGCCTCAACACAGATCACCCCCTCACCAACCCCGAGTTCTGAATTGTCCCTACCAAGACTTGACCCTCATAAGACAGTTCCTGACCAAACTCATTGCCTTCAGTCCCATTGAATCCTCTAAGTTCAAATGTCTGATTTTATTAATTGTGGATAAAATAAGTTGACTTTGTACTGTGGACTGAATTGTTTCCCCAAAATTCTTGTGTTGAAGTTCTAACTCTCAGTGTGACTATACTTGGAAACAGGGCCACTAGGGAGGTAATTACGGTTAAATAAGGTCTTAAGAGTGAGACCCTAATTGGACAGAATTAGTGTCCTTACACCAGAGAGTTCTCTCTCCAACATGTGTGGATACAAGGAAGAGGCCCTCCCGGGTCTGACCATACAGGGATTCTACCTATGTATGCCCCGTCCTGGCTCCACAGGAGCACAGTGTGGTCGAGGGAGGATGACAATAGAATGTTTTCTTCCTCTATCAGCTCCAAACTAATGAGATGAAAGAAGAGAAGAAATTCAAGGCTGGTACCACCGAGAAGGGACATTGAATCAGTATTCCCGTAACGAAAGCTGGAACACAGAAGCCAGGTTCATCTTAATTCTTCTGGGAACCGTTCTTTCCCTGCCTTCTAACTTTCCACACTCCCTCCAGATTCCCCTACTGCAGCCCCATGAAGTCAAATGATTTATGCTGGAAGCCACCTTGTTGAGGATCAGTCAGAATGGAAGAACAAGAGCTTGAAAAGGTCCATTTAGCAAGTTTGAGTCTCTCCTTTAGCACTAACTCCCTTTGAGCCCACTTTAAAAAAATAAAAATCTTAAACTGACTAAGCACTGAAACACCAGGCCAATTCAAGACAGTCATCCATTTATAAGAAAAGTGATTTCCAATCTCTTAGTTCTGTGTAGACATGTCTGTCTTGTTTCCATCAATAGCAGAATAGCTTTTCTCTTTTGACCTGCTCAGAGGGCCTTTGAAAAGATTGATTTGATCAAAACTGGAGACATTCGCTTCCCTCTTTTACAAATTCTTGAACTCTAAAAAGGATGTTGGTACTCACCATGTCATTGCACTGACATGAGCCCTCTAGGAGGTCATGTCTGGATGAAAAGGAGGAGCGCATCTGAGCAGGGTAGGGAGGCTGGCACACACGACAGAGCTGCACAACTTTCCTGCGGGGTCGGGGTCAGATCTGGACACACAGACAGCAGACAGAGGGATGGGCGTGGCGAGCAATCCTGGGCCTTGCTGCGTTGATTCCGCAGTGGTCACTGAGCACCTACTGTGTGTTGGACCCAGAGCCAAGTACAAAGGCACTTGAAATAGGACCCATGCAAGAGACTTACACTGTGGTTTTCTTCAGTGCTTAGGGTCTGGTAAGTGTGCTGGAGTATGCAAACAGTAAAAAGTTGAGGATTGAGCCTAGGACCTCACATATACTAGGCAACCACTGTACAACTGAGCTGCACCCCCAGCCCTCAAAAGGACTTTTTCAATAGGCTAGTAAAAGTTACATTTGGATATGGAATGTTCCCCTACATATCAAAATGTATTAAGGCTCAGTCCTCAACTTGGCGTATTGAGAAGTAGTAGAACCTTTAAGAAAGGGGGCCTAGTGGAAGGTTTTAGATTATTGAGAGCATGTCCTGAAAGGAACCTGCTCACTCTCATTTATTTATTTTCTTACTTATTTTCCTCTTCCTGGCCATGATGTGAATGGCTTTGCTCTGCCGCGTGTTCCTGCTGTAATATGCTACCGCAGGCCCAAAGCAAAAGGGACAACTGGCCGTGAACCGAAGGCTCCAAAACAGTGAACCAAATGACCCTTTTCTCTTTATAAGTTGATTTTCTTAGGTATTTGTTACAGTAACTGTATTTGTCTTAGGCATTTGTCTAAAAGATACAAAGAAAAAATAAGTTCTAAAAATTACATCTTGTGTGTGTATGTGTCCCTATATACATGTATGTGTGTGTGTGTATTTCTGGAAGGAAATTCAAATTCATTAATAGTCTTAATAGGGAACGAAAGTGGAGGTTAGGGAAGTGGGGAGGTCAGAAAAATAACTTCATTTTCCATTACTTCTTACTGTTTGATCTTTTTTTTCCATAAACATGAATACTTCTATAATTGTATGAAAGGGTCACAAAATCTTAAACATATTTTTGTTATTACCAAAACAACATGCATGCAGAAAAAAAATTAAAAGATGGCTTTCCAAACAGAAGAAAAGTAAAAATATCCCTAACTTTATCTACAAAGAAATAACATTTATTAAAATTTTGGTGTATGTCTTTTTAGTCTTTCAATCTTGTATATACCCCTTTGCTTTAACAAAGATAGAATCATAATATAATATTCCTTCGTGATCTGATTTTTTCATTTAACCATTTATTATGCATATTTTTCCCATGAACATATTTTCATATACAGCATCATTACTGCATGACTAAATATTCCAACATACTATACCATCAGGTACTCAATAAATTTCTTTAATGTTGGGCGTACAGGTTATCTCTATTCTCTCTCATAGACATTGTGCTAATGCACAATCGTATAATTACATCTCTGTGCACATTTAGTACATTGAGCCAGATTTCTACAAGCAGAATTGCCAATTAAAGCTTTAGATACATTTTGTCAACTTGTCCAGTTAGCACAAGGAAATTCACCCTGTATTCAAGACTGTACATGCGCCTCTTTTCCTGCATCTTTGCCAACTTTTCATTAAGCTATTTCTTCTGTGTGTCTACTTTCAAAGGGTTTTTCGAGAACCCCCTGCCTGCACTGACACAATTGAATTTTACCAGCCAGAATACTGCACTGAAACCAAATGTGTGCTCATCATGGTGTTTAACATGAAGAAGTGCAGAGCCAGGTACGGTGGGGAACACCTGTAACCCCAGCGGCTCAGGAGACTAAGGCAAGAGGATCACAAGTTCAAAGCCAGCCTCAGTAAGTTAGCGAGGCTCTGAGTAACTTAGCATGACCCTGTCTCAAAATAAAAAATAAAAAGGGTCTGAGGATGTGGCTCAGTGGTTAAGCACCCCTGGGTTCAGCCCTAGTAACCCCACCAAAAGCGTAGCCTACTTTTGGGAGGTTGCTGCTCCTTGATGTCACAGACATGCACAAAGCCTTGCTGGTCAGACAGGTAGGTGAGGGCATCTCCTTTTGTCACTTCAGTGCTGCTGATCTGGGCTTTCCCAGACGGGAAAACTGTGTGGACTGAAACACTCACAATGGCAAGGGAAAGGCTGCACTCAGGTGATGGTCAGGACTAGTTACCATGCCTGTATTAATCCTTGAGCACACTAGAAATGCCATGAAGACAAATAAAGCTAAGAGCTTGGAGAATGGCAGAGCTACTCTGTTACGTAGTCTAGCATAAATAATGAAAATTAAAAAAGAAAGCTAAGCCCTATCTGGGAAGTTATCCAATCGGTGAAGTGTGCAATGAGTCCAGCTCCATCGAACAGCTTCTGGAAGGTGACAGAACGTGGCAGGGAGGGAATCAATAAGCAGGGATGCTTTGCTCTTTGCCCCAACTTTGAGCCCACCAGGTGCTGTCTCTGAGTCTGTGCTAAGAAGCCATGGCAGACATTGCAACCACACAACAGCAGGACAGGGACATCTTTTTTATTCGATTGATTTTAATCAAGTAGAATTCTCAGTAAATATCGGGGAACACGCCCTTCCTCTTTTGAGGTTTTCATTTTATGACTCAATCCTCTCCCTTCTCCACAAATTACGGCAGCCTTCCTAAGGGTTCCAGCTTTGGCTGCGAGGAGAGTAGGGAGACTTCTGATGCGGTGGTAATTAATGTTTTTCGATTCGGGGTGTGTGAGTATGCACACGCATGCACCCATGTGTGTAAACACACTGTGAAACTTGCCTAGCCCAAGGGATGTGCTGGGATTCTGTTTGCCTGTGATCGCTATGTGGGTGTATAGGTTGCAAGCCTTTGTGAGGTGGGGACCTCAGCCGCATATCACTTCCTCTCGGAAGTGGTCTAAGTCATAGATTGTGGAACCCATCTCTTCTCCCATGGAAGAGGGGTGCTCTGCATTCCCAATGTGAAGCAGAGATGGATGCCTCTCAGAGAGGAGGGAAAAGAGAAAGAGAGTGAGACAGAGAGAGGGAGAGAGGTTTCCAAGGTACCAGCAAAGCCTGTGGGGAGACTTGATTCAGAGGAAATGGGATTAGGGTTCCTGCTCCCCACATGACTGCTTCCCTGGAGAGCAGGGATGAGACCAAAGCAGCTTGGGGTGTCAACTGGCCTCTAATAAAAAAGAAAAGGCTAATGGGAAAATAGCAAAGGTCGCACCAGATGAGTAGTGAAGCTTAGGGACACTTCCTCTCCCAACTTGGCCCTGGAATGGACTCCTCTTAGAAATTGGAGACACTGCCCACCATGGGACTCTAACCTTACCTCCTGGCCCATTAGCAAAGAGGGAAGCAGCCAACCTGGCTGCCCCGGTCTTCAGGAAGGTGAGGCAAGAAATACTTCGGTCTGGGCTTTGGGGGACAGGGGAAGGAGAGACTTTTGGTTGATTTTCAGGTTCCTACATAGTTCATGACTCACTCAGAGTGCCCCCACGCCTCTTTCTCTCTCTCTCTCTCCTCCAGCAGCAGCATGTTAAAACCAAATGGAGAACGATGACCTCACTGGCTAAGTACCCAGCCAGCCAAGTTGATGGGACAAAGTCAGATGGGTAAACTAACAGCTCTGGTGGCCCAGGTAACTTCAACTTTGACCCAGGACATGTGAAATTCTGAAAAAAGATTGGCACTGGGAATCTGGCCTGGGGAGAGAGAGGAGCTGAGACATCAGAGAAACCCAAGAAGATAGGGCCTGGCCTGGGAGTCTGCAGACTCTTCCCCAAAGATGCCCCTGTCCAGGAGACTTAGCTGGAATAACACTTATTATCCTTTTTAATACCTTCTACATTAGCCACAGACATTCACCGACACTGAGATGGATTATCATTCCTATCATCAGAAGAGGAGATGGAAATTTGAACAAGGTAAAAGATTTGCTCAAGACCAGAAGATGTTCATTCTTTATGTTTCATCTATATCTAACTATATCCTAGAGTTAAGGCATCATGCTGAGTGGGGTGGAAAGAAGGGGAAGCAGAGATCAAATCAAAACCAACAAGAACCACTCCCAGGGAATGAACAAACCCTCTTAGGCACTGGAGGGGAAATGGATGGTCACACAAAAACAAGGGGTTGCTATGCACTGTTTGTGTCCCCCCAATATTCTTATGTTGAAATCCTAATCCTCTGGGCTGGAGCAGGGCTCAGTGGTTATGGCACTTGCCTGGCATGCATTATGACTTGGGTTCAAACCCCAGCACCACATACGCAATGAAGTGTCAGAGCAACAAAAACCACATAAAAAACTAAATAAAATTGATTCTCCTCCCCGCCCCACTGTCCTTTTGTCCTTCTCTCTCTCTGTCTAAAAAAAAAAAAAAG
>PVKS010034046.1:0-21228 GCA_004027875.1 Aplodontia rufa | reverse complement strand
AAAAAAAAAAAATGAAGAGTGAGAGCCAAAGAACAAGCCAGCAACGGTCCTCCCAGACCTTTGGGAGAAAAGAAATTTACTTACAATTTGACATACATTTTCTAGGTAGGAATGTTATGGTTGACTTTTTTATTGTCTTGTTCATGCATTCGCTCCCTTCTCCCACATTTTGTTTTTGCATAATATCTTCTTATGGACTACCTCAGTTTCCTTCAACTGAAGTGTATATTAAACATACATGTACAGGCATCCCTGAATTTACACCTTCACAGGGACTTTCCTGTTCACCACTAATGATTTAAAGACACATACGGTACAGTAGGACAAATATATTTGTTGACTTGAATTAATAAAAGTGTAGAGATGGTAATATACGATGAACTCATTGCATTTATATATCAAAAAAGCTATAAATATACTGATAAATTTAGCCCTTTGGGGCTGTTGTGCTTTAGCTTGTTTACTCTGAGATAAATTTCAGTGGCCAAAGAGACTGCTAAATCATGCTCTAATGAATTCAAGGTAGGTACAGAAAGAATAGTTACCTTGAAAATCAGATTTTTTTCCCTAGTTATTCCCAAATTCCCTATCAAAACCTACTTTGTTCCTTCTTAGAGCACTGCTCCTGGACAAGGGACAATTTTGCCCATCAAGGGTTACAGGGCAATATCTGGAGACATTTTTGGTTCTTTCAGCTAGGTAGAAGGATCTGGAAGGTAGAAGCCAGGGATACTGCTAGACATCCTACCACGCACAAGACAGTCCTTATGACTGAGAATAATACACTCCTAACTGTCAACAGGGCTGAAGCTAAGGAACACTGTCTTACAGGAAGTGCTTATACATACTTGGTTTTGGATATTGTATCCACATGATTCTCCCTAGGCCAAGATTCAGAAATGGAAACTGGGGCTGGAGCAGTGGCTCAGCAGTTATGGCACTTGTCTGGCATGCATGAGTATGTGGGTTCCAACCCCAGCACCATGTATATAATGAAGTGTTGGAGCAACAGAAACCAGATGAAAAACTAAATAAAATTCTCTCTCCCTTTTCTTTCTTCTCTCTCTATCCTCTCTCTTGTAAAAAAAAAAAAAAACATAAGAAAAGAAAGAAATGGATGTCACAAGATTAGTCGAGAGGGTTGGAAAACAGAACAGACTAAGAACAGAATAGGGATAAACTTCCCTTGCCCTACAATTCTGCAACTGAAAGTCTCATAGGCAGAGAGCCCCAGGTGACTTCTGTGGGTCAACATCTGTCCAATTTATCTTGTCCCCAAAGAAAACTAATGAAGGCATTAAAAGAGCAGGTCAGTGGCTAAAGAATTCATAGAAAACACACTAAGAACATATATAAACATTTTAATCAAGCACACATAAAAGTATGAAAGCATTTATACCAAAAGCTTATCTACCTACCTTCCTACCTATAGATAGACCAACCAATCGATCTCCATTAAAGTAGTCTGCTTTAAAAACTGTACAGTTTAAATAATCTCAAAAGGGACAAATGGCTGCCAATATTTGCTCCACACATAAAATTCTGAAGTTGACAAACCTGGATATATTGAAGATAGTTATCCACGGTGCTGCACTTTGGAATATTATATCCTTGGTAAAAGCTGAAATCTGGTCCAAACATGTTTTCACTGAACCAAACCTTTGCAAATGTGTTCAACAATCTCTTATCATAGTCATCGGTGACTCTGCCTCCATATTGAATCTCTCCTATCATGTAGCGGACGGTGGTCCAGGAGACTCCCTGGGAAAATTCACAGAATAGTTACCCAGAACTAACTCCTGTCTCGTCCATATTTCCCCTGCCAAGGAGCACCCACCTGGTCATTGTCCTCTCTGTCCTTTAATCAGTCATTATCAGGAAGTAAAGAATTATTGCAGAAAGCAGATTAAACAGGCAAACAGGAAGCATTACTCTCTTGATCCATTAGTAACTTTTCATAGCTTAATATTAATGTGAAACACATTTACTTCTTGAGAATACAGAGGCAGTTCCTTAAAAGCACATATTTCCCATGTATTCTAGATTCTCATTTTTACTTTTTAGCATTTTACAAAACAATTCCCCTCCTCTGACTCCACTCTCAACCCCTGGGACAGGCTGTGGATATGGGATGTCAATTTGACTTTGAGAAATAAAATGAGAATCAAAGTTTCTCCATTTTTTCCCTGAAATTAAAAGTTGCATGCGATCCAAGTTGCTGCGACATAAAGATGACTCACATATGACTTCCCAAAGCTGGGCAGTCATGTGAGCCTGACCAGCCTTGCCCAGAGTCCCCGTAACAGGCAGCAGCAAGCACAGCAGTACCTTTTTGATATCCATGTCATCTAAGTGGTTCTGGATGAACTGCACAGTGGCATTGAAGTCTGCTTGATTAAATTCATAGGGAATATTCCAGCCCAGGGGACCAAACTTGCGCCTCTCCTGGACCGTGGAGTGCAGGAAGGCCACTGCGTACAGCATGGGCCTCCACTGGGCCCCGGCACTCACATCCAGCAGGTCTTGGCTCACACCTGTTGTAGACAGTGAGGTGAAAAAGTGAATCATCTCTCAATGCTTTTACATTCTATTTCTTTTATAAGTAATTACTTCCACAAATTCCTGATATTAAACCACTTATTTTGAATTTTTATTTCATATATATGACAAATATAAATTAAATTTTGGATGTTCAGAAACCATTTCTCCCTGATGAAACTTCAATAAGATTGGGGCTGGGGAAGGTGTGTTAACATGGGTCAAGTTCCTGCCACTCTAGCAAGAAAACGGGAGAATAAAATAGGGATAGAAGGATAATAGTGGCTAAAATAACTACTACTGCAACTACTACTAATAATTTCTATATCATTATTATTGGGGCATATAGTCAGAGCCTGTACATTTAAATAATTCTATAATAATTAAAATAATATATTTAGAAGCCCACTGCAACTCAGGCACATGTCCCAAATTATTGTTATATACTTATAAAAATAAAGTAATATTATATACTTATATATTATACGTGGTTACACAGACTTAATTTTTTTTACTGCCATTACTCTTCCACCTCTAATTATCTCCATATTACCTTGTAGATAGGCAGGAATTTGACTCTTGTTAGCAACTTCCCCCAAAAAAAGTCTTTGCAGATTTTTCAAATTGAAACATAATGATTATTATATTCTTTTACGTACAATTCATTCCAATCTTTCTGGATAGACTTTATTGTCCCTCTTTTACATTTGAGAAAACTGACACTCAGGTTGTTTGAGCGACTAGCGCTCAAGAGAACAAAGCAGTTGTCTACAGGGAAGACCAGAATCAAGACTCCTGACTCCAGGTTCCCTGCTTTTTTCATTACCAGGAGTTCCAGACAAGACGCTGTGAAGCAGAGAAAGCAAAGACAACCAGCACAGTCAGTTCGTGTCATGACTACAGGGTCATTTTGTCTGTTTTGTGGCTACTGCCTGACTTTTAACTTAGCTGACGTTCTGACATGTGGCCATGATGAAAGGGAGGCAGGCCGTAATTACAAATCAGACTCCTCTTGGAGTTATGAGGCAAAAAGACCATAATCAACAAAACTGTTGATTTTATATGTTAATATAAAGGTGGTCTCCAGCCGAAGAACAGTGCGGGCTGACGTAGAGCAGTAGCAGGAAAACAGAAGGTGAGAAGCCATGACCTTGGCTCCCTGACATTCAGAACATGTTCCCATGCAGCACGACACAAGGGTAAGGAATAGTGCTGTTTGCTAATTCTGCATTTATAATTTGTTTAAGATAACAATTTACATGCAGAACTGGTCGATCATTAGTCTTCCTCAACTCACCACCGTATGTTCTCTTGAGTCCTGCCCGGAGGCCCTGTGGTGGCTCATTGGCAAATTTAATGGACATTTGAAGGAGTGTAATGGGAAACTGCTTGTGAACCTCAGTGGTCATCCACAGGCGAAAAGCACTGTGTACAGTCTCAGTTTCTGTAACTATGTCCATGAGTTCATCCAGGAAATCAAGTCCCAGATGGCAGTTCTGTAAAAGCGCCCATCCTCCCTAAGTCAAGAACAATACACAGAAACTAGGTTATTTTGTGTTCTACCCAGAGCTTTCAATTAGAATTTAGAAATTAAATAATTAAAATTTACTAAAGAAGCACAATAACCACTTTAAATTACCCAGGTCAAATCTAAGGATACAATAACAGTTAACTGAGATAAGCTTTGGTGGTGTTGTCCCATGAATTTGTTTTGTGATATATCAATCACAGTGAAGATGCACCATGACAATATCCACAGTAGACCACAAAAAGATGCAACAGGACCTCCAAGTAAAGACAGTTGATTGAAAACACCCATTGGGATCAGCCCCCTCCCCAAATTCAATTATAACTACAATGAAAGGATTTTTTAAAGACTTGAACTCCCAAAGACAAAGACAGTAAGAGAGAGAAAAATCTCAATAACATTTAAAATAGGCTCAAAATGTCTGAATTGTAACCTGAAATTCAGGGAAAGCTGAAGTATAAGCTGATTTGTATTATAGAACTCTCCAAACACTCAAGAGCAGATAGCAGAGGGTACCACTGGAAGTGGGGCAAGAAAGGCTAAAAGAAGAAAATTGAAAAAGGAGACATTGATATTTCTTAGAAGGCAAAACAGAAAGATTCTGGATTGGAGAAATCAGTACATGAAGGGTGTAATAACCATGCTGAAAAGAGGTGAGAGAAAGTTTCCCTCCTGAATATTGAAACCTGCTACCTCCTTCTCCCACTAACTCTCAGAATACTGGCAGCCAGATACATATCCTCTAAGATATTGTAAGAACCTTCTTCCCTGGGAATCAGACCATTTAAAAAATAAGAGCCTTAGAAAAACTAAACACTGTCCTTTGCATCAATTATATAAAGTGTGTAAGAAGATTCTTTATGTAAAACAATTCAGGCACTTTGGGATCATGCAATAATAATTTCCTCAATATCTAATCTATGGAATATGTGCAAAATCATCTACAATGGCCACATCATAATCTGAGGTGTTTTTTAAACTAGACATTTGGTCTTACATTTGCCATGGTCTGCTGCAAGAGCTTTCGAGCATGGACCTCCTGGCCCTGGCCCATGGACACATAGCGGGTTTCTATTTTTAATCTCTTCCCCAAGGCAATGATGGACTCTGTAGGATCTGAGCCCATAGATAGGAGACAGATGAGTGGCGTCCGTGGGTCAGACTCCTCCCAGGTCTTCTCCAAATCCAGGATAACTCCTTCAACATAGTTTTCTCCCATGGAGTCCATGATGTACTTGCGGGCCTGTCAAAATCAGTACAAAAGTGAACAAAAATTGTCTCAACTCCTTTCTATATGCAGTGAAGTGTGGCTTCCAAAATTCAGGTTTTCAGAGCATCTTAAAGATGTCCTCAGTAACCCTATAGTGTAATAAGGCAGAGACTTCTTTTTCTTGCTTGCTGTTTATATTCCCATTCTATAGGCAAAGAGGCAGTTACTTGCCAAACAAAATCTGTTACAAGACCAGAACCCAAGTTGAATGCCTCTTGGTCCAGAGCCCATTATAACACAGGGATTGCTTCTCATTCTACGTAAAAAATACAAATGTTAGGAAATTTCATTATTTAGTGTTCTAAGAGAAAAATACATGCATTTAAACAATCAAGTAAACAGCACAATGCCTAATAATTAATGGGTACTTATCAAAGAGATTATTATTGAATGACCATGTATATATATTGAGTGAAATCTATTAGCTACTGAATGAATTTTCTAATGATTTAATCAATAATCTTCCTTCTCATCATTGTTACTTACATATTTTTCAACAAATAGTATTATTTTTCAGAAATACTTATTTTTCAACAAATTAATCCAATATGGATTGGATTAATATGACCCTTAATCTCTATTCTTTTCTCAGAAACAAATGTACTCTCACAAATAAATTTTTCCTCTAATTCTGATGTCTTATCCCAACTCAAGTGGGAAAAATTCAGGTTTCTGTCATAGGAATCCCCTGCATTATCTGTAAAACAAGCTGACCTGGCTGTGAGCTAGAACTCTCCCAAGGACCACAAAACCTCCCCATTCCCATTCCTAGCGAAACAAAATAGCCTCAGCAGAGCTGACCTTGAATTCAAAAGTTCCAGATAGACTTGAGCCCAGGGCAGGACTGGTTACACCATTATCTTTGGCTTGAAAGCACCCACAGCTTGATTTTAGCCAGGATTACACCCTATTTCCTCATCTTTGATATTTTGCTCAGAATGATTGCTATAACCCAGTCTCTGAGCTTACAAATTAGTGTGACATCCTTCACCCTTGTTTGTCCTCTTTACAGAATAGAGATGGGGAGAGTAGTGGCTATAACAAAGGAATATCATGGCTTACTAATGCCTCTGGTATCTTGTTAACACAAAAGATATAGGTGCCAACTGAGTCAATACTGTTGAATGCCCAAAGCAGTTATGCTTCCTGATTTCTCCTGGTTGATGGAATTGTGAGAGGGTAAAGGATATCTTTTAAAAGTTCTACTATCAAATATTCATATTACCCAAGAGAATGCAAATCGTAAAAATTGATGAGTGTTACCATCCCCTGAACCCACAACAGCTAGGTCATTTTGATGTGAGTCCTTCCACCACTTTCTCAAGTCCCAATCCCTCCCAATAATACTCAGACAACTGTATCAATGGAAAATTAAAAAGGTGTGTCAATTTGGTAGAGGACACATCTTTCCTTGACTTATAAACTATCTCTTGATGACCTTGGGGGAAAGGTATTCCATCTGGCTTCCCAAAGGTCCAAGAAGTGATCAGGACTCTGACTTGCTGGCAGGGTTGGGTCAGTGGCAGTGCCTGTGCTCCCAACTCATGGAGGTTGTCTGCCATTCCAACTTCCCTCCTTTTACAAGTTTCAGTGGTTGAGAGGTGTTCTGAGGAAGTGGATGGAGTTCAGTCCAACTGGATTTAGGGCATAGGTGCCATTTACTTTCATTCCTTTCAATATTTTTTCTAAGCTGTCAAGACTCACTATCAAAGTCTCTAAACTGGGTCTAAATGCACACACATTTTTCTACAGCCTTCTGACAGGTGTTTAAAAAGCTTGCCTGACATGTTTTTTGACTTGCTCAAAAATCTGCTCTGTGTACACATTCAATCAGAGTCAGCGAAGCAATAAGCACTGTGATAAGAAGGACTTCAAAAGCTGGATGCACTGGCATCCCTGAGTCACATTGTTCCTCAGCCACAGGTACCATCCAGAACTGCCACATCTCCACAGTGTACTACAACAACATCCAAGGGCTCCCTACTCCAGAGTAAGGAAGAGCCAACATGACCCATATCACCACACAGGTCAGCTCCAGCACAGCACACATATGAACAACAAGCCATGAATTAACATGCTAGAATACTCAGGGGAAAGATGGCAAATAATTTAGGCTTTTTCCAGTCAAATAGCCTCTGTTGCAATTCTTCAATTCTGCTACTGCACCACAAAGGCAGTCATAGCAGTTTAAAAACAAATGGGGGTGATATTGAACAAATTGTATTGCTGAATTGTATGCATCTAGGAATATGCAACAACTAATCCCCTCACTGGGTAAAGCTACAATACACTAACAGAAATAAATTTAAAAATAAAAAAGCAAATGAGCATGGCTACATCCCAATAAATACCATCGCCTGACCCCACAACGTACAAGAAATGCAACATCACACTGTACCTCAAACATTTACAATTATTATTTGTGAGTTAAAATAAGTAAATCTTGACGAACTCAACAGACTCTGAAATTTGGATGGTATATAATTTTCACAAGTCACAAAATATAGTTCTTGCAACTTTTTCAGGCATTTAAACAATGATGAATTCACAAGCTGCGCACAAACAACAGTGGGCTGATCTTTGTCAATGAGCTCTGTTTTGCCAACTCCTAGAACAGGTGATGCAGAAGGTATCTTGCCTATAATTATAATTATTGCTGAATTTGGAGGATGAAATTCCTGCTTCTGGAGAAGAGACGTTCTCAGGGTGACAGCCTTGAATTTCAATTGCCTCCCTGTGCATGACCTGTCAGGAGCTTATATTGCAAATATGTTAGGTAATGATGCTCCACAACTCCAGGTAAGCCTTCAGTGGAGTGGGGATGGACTTGGAACTACAGGAAACATGGGCAAGCAGGACTGCATTTCTTCATCTTCTTATTTCAACTTTCATCAAACACCCTGCTTTATCTCACTGAACCAGCACAGGTTTGAACTTTAAACCATGACCTCCTCTTCTATCCAGGGCAGAGAGACAGGTTTTAGGAACAAAAAAGCAGACAAATAACCTGCCTTAGAGAAATGTGTTCCTCCCCATCATTACATATACATTAAGCAAGTAAAAGCAAATAACTTGTTTTGAGGATTTACAGTCTGCAAGGTGATGTGAGAGTACAAAACTGATTAATCCTGCAGAAATACAACAGAGAAGGTTTGCCTGTGAAGAGAGACCTTAAGCTGATATTGGATATGAGTGAATTCACCTAGGCCAAGAAGACAAGCAGGAGGGTGAGAGCAGTGAGCATCTATGCAGAAGGCACATACATAGGAATCTGAGAGCAAGTCACCACCTGGGAACAGAAGGGTTTCCAGTGTAACATATGGAAGTGCTGATTCAGTGTGGGCACCCGGGCTTCTGCACAGTCTGCCAATCTATAAAAATCTGGCACTTTATTGGCATGAATAGAACTAAAGTGACAGATTTTTTCAGGTTACTCTTAACCCAACTCTGAAGAACATCTGTCCTAGTGTCTGTTCCCAGTAAAGCAGGCTCCACCTTTGAGTCGGAGAGAAAATGAACTAATGAGCCTCCTCACCCGAACGGACCTTCCCCTGTTGGATTACTTCTGAGACACCAATGTGGATGTGTGAGATACACCCTCTGACAGTGCAGTATTCTTTCAACCAGGCAGCTGAGCATTCCCTGATGTGGACCAGGTCACACACGCGAAAATGCAGAGAAGCAGACAGCACAGCCAGAGGCTGCTTATGGGGAACGTTGATGGAATGAATGTATCTACACCGTAGACCTTCTAAGATTGCTTCCCAAAAGATGCCTGGCAAGAAATCAACAAAAGAACTCTAAAAGGAGACTAAAATCTTTGGAGGACAGGATGCATTTCCAGAGGGGGCCTCCAGACCTTGTTTATTACCTGAGTGTTATCATAAGAGCCATGGAAATACCTTGAAGAACATGCAAATCTGAAAAATGGCACATTCTTTCCATTTCTTCCAGAATATACTGTTTGGGCCATAAAGAATAGAAAAGAACCAACACTGACCAATTGGGAGACCTCCCAGGGATGACAGAGTGAAGATAGAAATGGAAAGTTACAAAGAAGTTTATAGACTTATATTTCAGCACTGAATCTCATAAAGTTTTTATTAGAAAAAAAGAGAAACAAACAAAGAGTAACTATTATACCTGAACCTTCTCTTCTATATTTCCCTGAAATATGGCAACTATTTGGAAATTCATTTGGGCAAAATAAAAGTAATGAAGTGGAAGAGAAAAACTGAAAGGAAGGGTGATCTCAGTGCCCTAAGTGGCAAAACTCATTTTTCTTTTCTCCATAAATCATTGGACTTAGTTGTTTTCATGACTCCATGGTTCTTAAGTGGACTTGGGTTATCACTCCATGCATTTTTAACACTCCTTCTGCAGAATGGAGGGGGCAATGCCCTACACTGCATCAGAGACTCCAGCCTATTGTATTCACACTTCCCTGCAGAAGCCCTTATCAGTCAATCTATGCTCAATAGTAAATTTCTTTGTGAAAGCAAGACCCAAACCTTTTGAGTGGGCAAATCACCATGATAAGTGGCCAACTGATTAAAAGTCTTGAAAGGGGCTGGAGCAGTGACTCGGTGGTTACAATGCTAGCCTGGCGTGCACAAGGATGAGGGTTCAAACTCCAGTACCATATACACAACAAAGTGTCAGAGCAACAAAAGCCACGTGAAAAACTAAATAAAATTGATTCTCTTTTTCTCTTACACTGTCCCTCTTTCTTTAAAAAAAAATATTAATTTTTTAATTTAAAAAAAATTAAAATTTTTTTAATTTGAAAAAATAAATTTTTAACTTAAAAAAAGTCTTGAGAAAGATGAATGCTTTGGAGGCAAGATTCACATTTAAACCACATGTAAAATGCGAACAGTTTTGGTACAAACATCTTTGTAACATCAGGATTTGTGACATTTTCCTTGGGAAGTGAC
Source organism: Aplodontia rufa (assembly GCA_004027875.1). Classification (NCBI taxonomy): domain Eukaryota; kingdom Metazoa; phylum Chordata; class Mammalia; order Rodentia; family Aplodontiidae; genus Aplodontia; species Aplodontia rufa. The sequence continues at coordinate 10,955 of PVKS010034046.1, read as the reverse complement.
TACAGGCATGGAAATGCTGTCCTTCCCTCCAGACTGTTCCCCTCCCTAATGCCTCTATATCCTCCGTGATTAAATAAATACTGATTTACAACAAGCAGAATGGAGTGTCCATATCTTGTTTGAGTTACTGCAAAATGATATCCAAGAACAATACATTACCATTATTTTATGTTTATAAGCCCAGTCTACAACCATAGTTTTCTCTTTTACTTTTGTTGTACCTCTTGGACCAAAAGAGGTTACTAAGTCAAGTCAGCCCAACAGTCCCCATGGCACATTTGTGGATTACTTTTCTATTTTTCATTTGTGTTGCTAGAAAATTACAGAGAAGGTAACAAGGAAATTCTCATTGTTAATAACACTTAAAGTTTTCTTTGAGTTTAATGGGAAATTCTGCTGTAAACCATTCGATGCTTTCCATAAAGATGCACTTTTTACCTGGGCAATGGTTCTGTCTGGACACCAGCACCTAATAAGGAGAAGGCGTCTGAAGCAGTCAAGAGACTTATCATAGGCATTAGGAAGAGGTTCCTCCTCAGGGTTTTCCTTATCAAACCAAGTTTTCCACATTTTCTCATTTCTTGATATCTGAAAAATACCATGGGAGAAAAAATGTCACATCACTCAAAAAATCTTTCAGCAGTAGTTCACTAATAATTTTCATCAAACCTCCTGACCATTCCAGATCTGTATGAATCACATCCCTTTACTATTTTTCATCTTATATTTTAGTGCCAAAAAAATTTTATAGTTCAAAAATCAAATGTGACTAGTTCCAAGGCCAGTCTACATATGAACACTAGCCTGCAGAAAACTTCCAAAGTAGGGAGAGCCCTAGGATGTTCTATTTCTTGTATATCTTTATGTTCACAAATTTATAAAGAATAAAGAAATAAATGAAGACTCATTTTCATTGCCTGATATGCTCCACAAAATCCTCATATAATCAGAAATCAAACCTTATTCACTGATATATCCTCACCTCCCAGAACTATTTTTGACACAAAGGAAGACATTTAATACATGTTTGCTATTGAATAAACAGATTTATGTTCAATACTCTATTAACCTACGGTAATTTGAAATATACCACTTAATACCATCTTCAAGTGAATAATCAGATATCTGCTACTTTTAGGTAATTTGGTGAAGAGTAAAAAGACCCAGTGCATTATCCTCTGGATCTTAAAACCAAAAAGACCCAAACTTTACAGAGAAAGCATATTAAAAACATTGAACAATATCTACAGAAAAATACAGTCTTATGAACTATGGTATATTTCCTTTGAAACATCAAGTATATAGTTTGTGGCCTAATCAAAGGGGTAAAAACATTCTAGATTTATATTTAGAAAGGATAATATTAGGATAAAAATAACTTCTTTTTAATCATTAAAGACTATACAATATGGAAGGATTTCAGACATAAGGTATAATCCCCAGAAGACAGCAACCTCAATGATATAAAGGTCACTGGGGGTCATCCCAGCAAGAAAAAAAACTAGAGTCAATTAATATATCACAAAATAAAGTTATCTAGTCCAAAATAAAGGTTTTCACTATAGCTACAAGGCAGTAATAGTAGCAAACATCACCAGGTATAAACCAATTCTTAAAAATAAGGCAGAAATTAAGCAATTGGTCAGCTTAAATTGGGAAAGTCAAGAACCAACCTGAGGATATTTCCTTATCAGTAAAACCCTTAATTCAACTCATAGCTGAATAAAGTCACCTTTCTGCCAATCTCGCCTCTCTGTGGTCACCCAGTACTCAAGAACTTTCTTCCTGACTTGTCTCAATTCAATTTTCAATACCTAACTTCCATGATTCTTCCATGATTTCAACACACATAGAATTGAACTAACTGATTTTGGAAGGACGATAACTTCTAAAGGTGAGAGACCAAATGTTTGCAGGAGATTCACACCCAGGTGCCTAACCAAAGCAATGTAAATGGAGGATCAGGAAAGGAAGAAAAAGCAAACAAAAAGCAAGAAATACAGGCTGGAGCGGTGGCTTGGCAGTTACGGCGCTTGCCCAGCATGCCCAAGTACATGGGTTCAAACCCCAGCACCTACGTACACAACTAAGTGACGGAGCAATGAAAGCCATGTGAAAACTAAAATAAAGATTGATTCTCTCTGTCTCTCTCTCTCATTGTCCTTCTATCTAAAAAAAAAAAAAAAGAAATAGTACTCAGTGGCAGGTTCTTCATATTTCTTTTCATTTAATCTCTACAAAGACAAAGTATAAGCTTTCTACTTGTAGAAATTGGTGATTCCAACATAGGAGCCAAGACAGCACTAGTTAAACTTCCTGGACACGTCTTCTCCTCCAAGACCCATGTGCAACAGAGGCAGCTTGCTTTCTCAGAATGTGGGTGAGCTTCAACAAAGGTGAGGTACATCCAACACCATCAGAGACTGAATATCATGACACTTCTCTCCTTCACAAACATTGCACCTGATGATAAATCAGAAAGTTGCTCACACCACATTAGCTTAAGGGTATTCAAACAACAAGTTACCTGATCAAGGATATCTGAGAACTGTCTAAGTTTGCTGAGTTCCACCAAATTCAGCCAAGTCATGTCCAGGATCCATTTTGATGGTTTGGGAGGACAGGCCTTAAGATCCAATGAGGCACCACCTTCAAATTAAACAGAAAGTTAGCAGACTTTTCTTTTACTAGAAAACAATCTATGTAATAAATTTTTTTCATTAAAATATTTTAATTTCAATTATTTTACTACCTTTGTTTATTAAGTACAGAAATATAAATCTTAATGAAAAATATGCTTAAAATATAATAAATGAATAGATTATTTTAGAAAAATTCATTTAATAGTCAGTAATATAGCTTTGGAACCAGACAGATGCTGGATTCCATCCTGTTCCACCTGGATAAGGACCAGCACAGTCCATTTCCAAATTTGCAAAATGAAATAACAAGCTTAGATGTCACAAAATAAATATGTAAAGCACACACATAGGACTGAGGACACAGCAGAAGTCACTAAATGAGCAATTGTTGTCAACAGTAAGAACATAGCCGGTCGCGGTGGTGCACACCTGTAATTCCAGCAGCTCAGGAGGCTGAGGCAGGGGGATTGCAAGTGCAAAGCCAGCCTCAGAAACTTAGCAAGGCCCTATTCAACTTGGAGAGACCCTGTCTCAAAATAAACAATCAAAAGGGCTAGGGCTGGGGCCCAGTGGTTAAGTCCCTCTGGCTTTAATCCCTGGTACCAAAAATGACCTGATTCTCTAGTGCAAGATAATTTTAGGCACAGAATTTATCTAGAAATGTCAGTAGCACTACATGGGTTTAAAAAATTCCCTTCCATAAACAAGTAGATTATTTATGTTCATTTTGCCTCTTACTTTTTCACCGATGCTTTACCTAAGCTCTTGTAACACATTATCACAGCAACATAAGAAAAATGAAACCTTAAATGTGTTATGGTTACCAATTTCAGAAAAACTCAATGTGTGAACAAGCATATTTTAAGTCAGAGGGAGCGTTAGAAAATCATCTACAGAAAAAAAAAATAGATTAATAAACAACATCCATTGAAGTGTTTTAGGGAAAATACATTCTAAGCATTGTTCTTAGAAGAATAAAGCTAATCTATTTGACTACCATTAAAGTCCTTTCCTGAACAGATGGATTATAAGCAAAAAATACCCAACATATTCACTGAGCCAGTCTCTACTTTATCCAGGAGCCACATACACCACTAAATTGTTATCTTTCGCCAAATCCATTTTAGTGTGTTTGAACACATAAGGGTAGCCTCAAAGCCATCTCCATGGAAATATTAGCTCATAAAATGAAATGGATTGTTTTAACTCCAAGGAGCAGTTAAAGACCCAATAACAATGGCATTGTGTTGAATAAATGACACATGGCAACTGCCCATTTTTCCATAAATCGAAAATAGAGGTTAGGAAAAGCTTATCCTTGGATCAAAAAGGGTGTTCCCTGCAGGCCAAAGCACTGCTCAGTGTTTAGAGGAGGGTAGCTGGGTTGTGAATATCATACCTGCTTAAAAGCATACATTGGAACATAAGGAATGGCTGCATCTTGGAGGGGGAGATCCAGTCTGGCACCAGATCAAACAGACTCTTGATGAGTAAGCAGCTGAGAAAGGACTAATTCTAACCACCAAGATGACTGAGAATGTTGCAGATCCTGTCATTCCTTGAACTCTTGCTCTGGGAAAATGGTAACTTTGTTTTTTTAACCATAATACTTTATAAAAATGACATGTTCATAATGAAAGACTCCTACTAGTCCTGCCAGCCAATTATAAACTGTCATAGGTAAGGTAAGCTTAGAAAGTCACCTAGGCTGATCCTTTGCCATCTTATAAATGAATAAAGGACCAGTAGCGGAACACTGCTGCTATCTGCCCTAGTCCTTTTGGACTGCTATAACAATATGATATGCTGGGAGGTACTCTGCTTATTAGCCACAAAAAATTATTTTTCATAGTTATGGAAGACAGGAAGTCTAAGATCAAGATGCCAGCATATCTTGTGTCAGCTAAGGGCTTGCTTTCTGAATCATTGCCATATTCTCAGTGCAACCTCACATTGGGGGAGATCTCCTGTAAGCCACTTCTATAAGGACACTAATCCCATTGATGTGGGCTTGGCCCCCAAGACCTCACCACCTCCAAAGGCACCACCCCCTAACACTATGACGTCTGTTGATAGGGACACGCACAAGCCCTGGAGGGAGTGTAGGTCCACAGTCACACATACACAAATACAATGCTTCTTCATATTCATGTACATAGGAATACACTGTAGACTTGACTACCCTGGATCTATAGATGAAATATCTGAAATTGAAAAAGATAAAATGGCCAGCTCAGAGACCACTCAACAAGGAAGTGACAAGGCCAACATTTGAACTTTCCAATCTTTCTAACTTCAACTTTCCTAAACTAAATAAGCTTGCTAGTTTATAACAATAGCAATAAAACTTGTTTAGATCTGAATTTATGAATGCTCTCTCTCCTTCCATTCCCCTCTCAATTCTTCATCTTTAACTCTTGAATCCTTTTTCCTTTTCTATAGCCAAACTTCCTTTTCCAACTGTCCTAAATCAGAACATGTGGAAGGTGAGTATCTAGAGACACATCACCTTAGATAAATGTGTAGGCAAGAGCTGCCTTCTCTAATGACCCTGAATATGCTACAGTTATGGTCCTCCAGCTCCTGAGCTCTCCTAATGGCTAGTTGCTGCTGGCACTGTCACTTCAGGTATGAGGTGCATTTTGTCATGGAAATGAAATTGAATATAGTGTTGAGCTCTGCTTGACGTAACTGTAAAACATACAGTTTGTCAGGATGATAACAAACATGAGTTAAGACAATGCCAGTTAAAATGCTGGCTTTGCCACTTTCTTGATGAATAGCCTTAGCCACATCACTTTACCTTTGTAAGCTTCAGTTTCCACATCTATAAATCAAGGATGGTAAAATATAATAGAATTATTGAGAATTCACATAATTCCCATGAACCCTAGCACATAGCATATGCTCAGCAAATTTTGAGAGTTTTGGAATAATACCTTCAGTATTTCACTGTATTTTGATTAGTCTGGTGCTTGCATAGGTTAGACAGGTTTTTTAAGGTCTTTAGCATTCAATAGTTATTCATTCACTGCTTTATAAAGCAGAGTTTTGGTAGAAACTCTGGGGAAATTGTAAATCTTCCTTTCAACAGTGTGGTGAGAGAAATGTGATGATATAAACTCTCTCTGCAAGGATCCGCAAGTATTTAAAATCATTTTTTAAAAATGTAGAGAGTGCTTGGGTCCGAATGTTTGCATCTCTCCCAAATTTATGCCTTGAAAGCCTGATTCTAATGGTATTATAAGGTGGGACTGATGGGAGGTAATTAAGATTGGATGAGATTAATGAGATGAGAGCCTTCCTAAGAGTCACAGGAAAGCTTGCTTCCTCCGCCAGGAGAGGATGCAATGAGAAGTCATCTGCAACCCAGAAGACAGCCCTCGCCAGTCCCTGGCCTTGCTGCACCCTGGTTTTGGCTGTGCAGCCTTCAGAATTGTGAGAAATAAGTTTCTATAACTTACAAGCCACCTAGGCTGTGGGAATTTGCTGTAGCAGCCTGAATGAAGACACATGGTTACTGTAAATATCTTTCCAGAAATTCAAGATCACGGTTGTGATTTCACGTCTCCCAACCATCCACTCAGCTGTGTTGTTCCAGTGACCCAGAGGACCTGCCTGGGGGCAATGCTTCAAGAGAATAAAGTAAAAATCCAAGAGAGCTAGCTGCATGCCGCCCTCCAGCCCCGTGGGCACGTAGCTTTCTGTCTATCCCACCATGCTCACTACACCAGAGAAGCAGAAAGCCACCTCCCCTATCTTCAGCACTCTTCCTCCAACTGTCCCTGTGGATGTCATCCCTTGCATTTTCCAATTTTTGATCACCTGCCAATCTGACCTAACCTATAAGAAACACCATTCAATAACCCAGTAAAACTTTTAGGTCTCCTCTACCCCACATTTCCTACAACTCTCCATCTTCCCTTTCCTGCTGGTTTTTGTATAGTATTTACTATCTTCCCACATACTACAGAACTTACTTATTATTCTATCATATTTTCTATACCCTCCCCAAATATTTGCTTACTCTATAAGGAGTTTTGTTCACTGATATGTCCCAATTGCCTAGTCTATGCCCTGGTGCCAGTAGGTCTTCCATAAATATTCATCATTCATTCTATAAGTGAATAAAATATTTCACATGAACCATTTTAATCAAATCCACAGGAAAAAAATCACAACCAAAGCAGTAATAATAATACTGCAAAAGTCTTCACAATTCGCTGACATTCGCCTGTGTACAACACTTCCTGCTGACCTTTAATAAAAGTAAGAAACTCTTCATGCTTCACTCGGTTCCTCTGGATGTCGATCTTCAGGGTCAGCAACAAGGTGAACAGGAATTTGTGCTCTTCGTACAGCCCGCGGGCAGCATACTTATAAACCTCGTAGGTCATGTGCTCGATGATATTAGCAATCCGCTTGCTCATAATTGGGCTCTTGACAGACCTGGGGAAGACAGCATTTAAATCGGGCTTAACCTACTGCCGTGTTTCCAATCACCTATAAAATCAGCATCCTAAATGGAGAATAAGTAATTTGAGAGGACCAGTTCTCATTTTCACACATTGAGTAAGCTTCCTAAATCTAAAATAACAAGCATTCTCCCAACATGAAATAGCATAACAGAATCCTCGATGTTGTCCAAATCAATCTTACTTGTAGGGCATTATCACTCACAACAATGTCTCAGGAATTTTCTTGTTTGACAGCAACATGTGAAACCAAAAGTCAAATCAATGGATGAATAGTTTATATAGCTTTCTCTGGGCATAAAATGACAAATCAGAATGATTTGTGAACACGCTGGTAATTAACTGTAGATTGGAAGAGTCCTTTTCTTTTTTCTCAAAGAAAAAGGAAGTTCTGAATGTAATGTCATCATTCTGGTCCATGGATAAAGAATTCAGATGGGCTTCTAGAGTTACAGACATACCTGGCTAAGGAAAGGTCAAACAAGCCCAGAAACTGGCGGAGTGAAGTCTGATACATCTCATTAACCAAGCGCATCTCAGTGACCAGGAAGTAGAGAATGCTGCCCCTCGTCGCCACTGAAAGACAAAGCGCAGGGGCAAGTGTACCAGGAAAGTGGAAAACAAATGACACATGCAAATGGATCAGCCAAAACTCTAAATGAAAACTACATTTTATTTTTTCGTCCTATCAGTGGCTTCCTATTAGCAATAAAATCTAGAACAATGCTCATGTTTTAATATATTGAATTCTTATGTATAAGCTTGGGTAAGTAGTCTCCTATTTGTATTAATCAAATGGTAATTTCCTTTTAGAATCTCTAGACCCCCTTACAAGTACTGGTTACTATGTTTCACCATAGGTAAAAAAAGACAATGAAAGGAATTTAAATGTTTTATATCTAATGTTCTGCAAAAGATGCAGCCATTTAGGACCTCATTCTGAAGTTCATGAAGAGTCTGTGCCTAACCTTGGCCTCATGTTTGCAAAACAGGACATCACAGAGACCATGCACCTGACTCTGACCGGTAGATGATATCCTATTGTTTTAATTCTTTTTCAGCAGGATGACAGTTTGCTGAAGGACAGCCCACTGAAAACTTACAGATTTCTTGAGTGCCCAATGAGTATCTCTTGCAAAGAGGTAGGTGGCTGAGGGTGAGCACCAGAGAACCCCATTCCCAGTACAAAGTCTATGAGCAGAATCCTGGCATATCATGACCACATGATACACATCGGTGTACGGTGCCACACTCGTTCCTCAAATGTCACTCACTAGTAATCAGATGTTTAAAATAAATCTCCCTTTTTCCTTTTTATAATAAGAACCCATTCATGAGAACCTGAAAGTATTTGCCCACAAAACATGATTATAAAGCATCCAGAAACTTCATACCATTTTATCACTATTTTATCTCAAATTCACTGACATTCCTCAAAGAAAATCTCCCAAGACATAATTGGCCACTCTGCTTTGCAAAGCCATCGGTATATCTTCCTCACGTCATTCATTCTCCAATTCTCTTTTCTTTCTCCCTCTACTTTCCTGTGACATTTGTCTTTCATTACCAGACTCACCAGGTCTGTATTCCTCCCGGGCTGAGTTAATTTGAATTTCTGTCTCAGCAGAGATTTCCAGCTTCTGGGTCACCTCCTCGGCTGTCTTTTTGGTGTTGCTCAGCACAGCAATGAGACCCTCATCTTCCACTAGGGACCCCTGTGTACTCGTCAGGCGGCAAAGCAAGTTGTCTTCCAGTTCCTTCATCCTTCTTTGGTTTGCAGTTACATCTTCCATGAGATGAGTTCTTTCTTTCTCCAATTCCTGAAAATTTGAATAAATACATTTTCTTAACAAGTTAACAGCTATTGTCAAGACACATAAAAAGTTGGGGCCCATGGCTGCCCTCAACATCTGCTCTGTACTACATTCATCATAGTTACTAGCAAGAAATGTGAACATCAAGGAGTAGGAGGAGAACGAACAGAAGGAAAGAGGTGGAAAGCAACATCAATTTTCTTTAAAATGTTACCAATACTCTCCCCTTGGCATTTATTTATTTTGTAAATCAAATCATTTTTAGTGATTTGGGGGATTTTTTTTTCTTTTGACATACTTTCTCCGTAAGTTTCTCAGGGTCTTGCTAAGTTGCTGAGACTGGCTTTGAACTTGTGATCCTCCTGCCTCAGCCTCCCAAGCCACTGGGATTACATGCATGTGCTACCATGCCCAGTGGGGATTTTGACATATAAATCTTGTTTTGAAGGTAAATTTATCTGAAGATAAATACACATATCTCTGATTAAATAGATTTATTATTTCAGCTTAGTTTCTTCTTTAAAAGACTTCTATTGCTGCTTGCTGTAATTATTTCAAACTTGTTGGTTGAAATAGTCTTCAATCCTGTGAAAAGAAACTCTCATAAAATTTAGGTAAACAGCCTAAGCTACTGCTACGGATATGTTTAAATTGAAAAATCTTCGTGGCTTGGAAAGGTGCTAGTCACTCCAGGAGAGGTGAAGTTTTATATCTTCTTTGAAAGACTTATAGGTAGCTGGGAGGGTGAGGCTTTGGAGGAATGTTGTCCTAGCTATTTTTTCCAGCTATTTCTTCCGCTTGGCAGCTTGGAAAAGGAGAAAGGGAGAAAGTCAACTGAGCAAGCCACAGGAAGCAGGCTGGGGATATCCTAGAAAATACAGCCTGGCACCCAAATTATAGATGGAAGTCAAATTGTTGTATAACAGACCCCAACTTCAACCTAAGAAAAGAATCAAAAGTAGAAAAAGAGATGTGTAAATAGTATTTACAATTTTTGAAACAAAGACATGCATTAGAGAGCTTACTTGTAGAGCTTCCTAAATGTAATGTGTGCTGACAATGTAACTGTATTAATGTGCAACTCTGTGTAGCTACAACATGGGGAAACTGGGGTTACATACAAGGGCCTTGAATAGCAAAATCACAAGGAAGGCTTTCTGCAGTTCTGAGTGTGACTTGGTGCTGCTGCCTGGGCTTGGGGCACCAAGCTCAAACTCCTAGCATTAGAAAGGTAAAGAGTATTCTGCATACAGTGCAGCAGGTTGTTCTGATTCTATTCTCTGTGGAGGGAACCCGAACCCCAGGCCATGGTGAATCACATGAAATCACATGAAACATAATGCGACCACTCGTTAAACATGATTCACATCACCTTGTCTTTGTTACGCTCCAGCATTCGCCCAAAGACCATGGGAGAGGAGAAGCCAAACTGTCACCATCAAGCCTTATGCCAGTTCTTCAATAAAATTATTTTTTAGTATTTATCTCATAAATATGAGAAGCTTATCCCCATAACCACTCCCCAAATCACGTCTTGTTTTAACACTGCTGATATGATGATAATTGGCAGATCTCTCCCTGAGCTTCTCATCAGCTCCTCACCATGTGCCTCTCAACGTATCCACTGGTGCTTCCAGGAGACATCTCCTACTTAGCAACATCAGCAGAACCGAGCCTCCCATCCTGCCTGCAAAGCCACTCAGCCTCAGTCTTCCCTATCCCAATCCAGAGGCAACCTTGTTCTCCCAACTGCTCAGGCAAAACCTTTGAACCTCCTTGATCACTTTGTTTTTTCAAACCCCATAGCAAATTCATCAACAAGTCCTACCATCTCTACTTCAAAACTTCAAAAATAGATCCGGAGAGGGGTGGTGGCTGGAGCAGTGGCTCAGCAGTTACAGCGCTTGCCTGGCATGCACGAGTATGCAAGTTCAAACCCCAGCACCACGTACACAACGAAGTCGCGGAGCAACAAAGGCCACATGAAAAACTAAATAAGAATTGTTTCTCTCTCTCTCTCTCTC
>PVKS010034045.1:0-21238 GCA_004027875.1 Aplodontia rufa | reverse complement strand
CAGACTCACACTGACACACAACCGCACTCACACAGACTCACACTCACACAACCACACTCATGGTGCTCACACTCATACACACTCACACACACTCACACATGCTCACACACAGAGACACAGACTCACACACACACACTGAAGTACAATTGCACACCCTGTAGAACACATTCTATCATAAAAGTAGAAGGTGGGGCTGGAGCAGTGGCTCAGCAGTTACTGTGCTTGCCTGGCACGCGGGAGGACATGAGTTCAAACCCCAGCACCACGTACACAACAAAGTGTCAGAGCAACACGAGTCACATGAAAAACTAATTAAAAGTGATTCTCTCTCTCTCTCTCTCACTGTCCCTCTCTTTAAAAAATAAAAAAGTAGAAGGGGTGGGAGAAGGAGCGGGGGAGGAGGAGGGAAAGGAGGAAGAAAGAAGAAAAGGAGAGGGAGAGGAGGAGGCGGAGAAACGGAAACGGTGCCGTCACTGCGGAAAGCAGCTTGACAATTCCCCACAAAGCCAAAACCAGAATCACGACACAATCCAGAAATCCCACTTCTGGGTATCCACCCAGAAGAACTAAAAGCAAGCTCACACCCACATTCACAGCGGCACTATTCGCAGTTACCAAAAGCTCCCACTGACAGACGAGTGGATCTTCAAAACGCGCCTCTGCGAGGGTGCTGTATGCAGCTGTCTTTCGTTACAATAGAATATTACGCAGCCCTGAAAGGGAAGGAAATTCTAGCAGATGCCACCGCATGGCTGGAGCCTGAGGCCACTCTGCTTAGTAACAGAAGCCAGACACAAAGAGAAAACCTGCCAGAGTCCACTTGCATGAGGGAGCCAGGGCAGCCAAATTCAGAGAGCAGAGTGGTGCTGCCCGGGGCCAGGAAAGAGAGCCTGGGGAATTGACTGACGGGTGCAAGCTTTCAGTTTTGCAAGATGCGAGCGTTCTGGAGATTGGTTGTCCGACAGTAAGACTGTTTAGACGCTAACGAAGCATCCACTTCAAACGGCAGTCGGCGTGTTTGAGATCATGTGTACTGGGCCACGAGTCGATCAGGTTGCACTCTTTGCATATGTGCAGTTTAAAGGGGCAGGAGGAAGTTTTCAGAGGTGACAGATAAACTTATGGCATGGGTAATGACGATGTTTGAAGGTCTCACAGATGTATTGCTATTTTCCAAACACATCAAAATTATGTCATTAAATATGTACAGCTTGAAAAATCAGCGTCACTTCACGTACATCACTTTTATCTCAATAAAGGATTTTTAACTTTTTAAATTCAATATTTTAAGAAAGAGAGACAAGGAAAGACAGAGAGAAAGTTAATCAATTTTATTTAGTTTTTCATGTGGCCCTTGTTGCTCCGACACTTCATTGTGTACGTGGTGCTGGGGTTTGAACCCGTGTCCTTGTGCGCATGCCAGGCAAGCACCGAAACCACCAAGCCACCACTCCAGCCCTTAAATTTAATTTTTAAAAACCAAGTGGAGTCAGGAACCCGGGTGTAGCTGAGTGGCCAAGCACCAGGGGTGTGCAGGAGGCCGGGTTGAGCCTCTCCCTCCTCTGCTCCAGGCCTTCATGGGCTTTCTATCTCTATCAGGGCAAAGGCCACCGCCCTGGGAATGGCCTTCCCACATCAGGCCCTCGTTGGAGCCCCCATCCCCATCTGCCTTGCCCTCGCCCAGGTCGGGTCGGCTCCCTGGCCCCCGCTGTTTGTCACGTGTTCCTTGAGAGACCCCAGGCCCTTCACGCGTGCCTGAGCAGTTCAATGGGACAGCTTCACCCCAGGTCACTTCGTGGCTCCACCCTCTACCTCTTCCAAGTGTCCTCAGATGTCACCCTGCAGCTCCCCACTCCATCAGCCTCCGCCCTCCACACACGGCACCCGCGTGGATTCCTGCGTCACACTTCACTCATTTATTCCATCTCTGTCTCTCCCAGCGGAACTCAGCTCTCAAAAGCAAGGCCTGCTTTGTTCTTTTGCTCCCAGATTAGATCCCCAGCAAAAGCCACAGTGCCTGGCACGGAGAAGGGCTTGATCATTGTCCGTGGAAGGGAGGGAGGCTGGCTCTGTCCTTGAGAACCAAGTATGGTCACGGAGCCCTTGAAAGACACTCCAGCCAGCCCACACGGCCGGTGTCGAGCCGCCCGGGTCAAGAGCTTTCCGCACACTTGAGCCTCAGACTGCGCACCCAAGGGGCTGCCGGCAGCCTTCCCGGTCCCCACGTGAGTGGAGGCTGCGCAAGGCTGACTCAGCTCAAGGTCGCACCAGCACGCAAGCCAAGAACTCGCCCTCAGCCACCCGGTCCAGGATGCCGGTCAACCCCACACCAGTCCTGATGGCACTGGGGACAGATCATAGCAGTCCAGCAGTCAGCCTGTGCCGTTCACTTCCAGCTGTTATACCCGAAACCTGATTTTTCGGAAGGCTCCCTTTCTGGGTCCCCAGGGACAATCGATGAGCTCCAGTGCAGGAGCAGGGATGTGGCAAGCCCTCCCCGACGCTGTCCCTCAACCTGGAGGCCACAGGGGAGCTCATTCGCCCTCGGCCGGGACGTCAGGATATTAACCCAGCATCTCCGGCCAGCGCCTCCCACACCCGGGGCTCTGCGTAGCGGCAAGCTGCAGGGAAGGCCTGCGGCTCAGCCATGCGTGGAGGGCGCTCCCTCGCCCGCGAGGTGGCCTGGTGTCTGGACACCCAGGAAAGAACACAAACAAACAGGCCTTCATGAGGGCTGTAACCCGATTGACAGAGGCGAGCCCTCTCCGCCTGGAAATGTCCCGGCTCTGAACCAGTTACCTTGCCAACAAGCCGCATTTCCACTCTGCAGAATCCAATTTCTGAGCAATGTGACAGTGACAGGTCCGGAGACATGATACGCAATCCCAAGGTGCCTCTGAACACTTGCTGAATCGCTAAGAACACCGCGGAGCCCTGGATGCCCTTAGCAACAGGGGCATGCGCCAGGCAAGCGCTCTGCGCCTGAGAGCACCGGGCTACGCCACCCACGTTCCTTATCACCATATTCTCGGTACCGCTGCCAACGCTTGCATGGGCCTCTTAGCTACATCATTATTTTAACCTCATGGTCACCCTTTGAGTAGCTATTACTAGTACTTCCTTCCGCCTGAGGAAATAGAGACACAGAAAGGGTGAGTAATTTACCTGAAATCGCACAGCTAAAGAAAAGGATTTGAACCCAGACAGTCGACCCCACAGCCCACACTCTTAAACACTCTGCAGGGCTATCACTCTCCAATATTCCTTACGTGTCAAAGCCGAGAGATTGTTCTAGTTATCATTGCTGCATAGCCAACCTCCCTAAAGCTTCACAGAGTAAAACGCCCAATCGATTCTGCCCATGAACACAGTGGGTCAGGAAGTTGCAAAAGACAAGGCAGGGACGGCTCCTCTCAGTCCCGTCTCTCTAGAGCATCAGCTAGGGAGGCTTCAAGGCTGAGGGCAACTCAGCTGCTGGGCATAGAGGTCACCTGAGACCGTTCTCCTTCACACATCTGGCAGGCGATGCCAGGTCTGTCTGGTGGACACCTACAGGCAGCCTCGACCCTTGACCTGGGCGTTCTGTCCACACGGTGTCTGGGCTCCAAAAGCCAGCACCCAAGAGAGGCAGAAAATCCACCCAGAGAGTGGAATGTTGTCATTTCTACCATTTTCTGTGGGTCAAGTATTCACAGAGTCCAGACTCAGGGGAAGAGAATAAGACCACACCTGTTAAAGAATTTGAGGGCCATGGTTTTTGTTGGTGGTGGTGAGAAGATTGAACACAGAGCCGGTTTACCACTGAGCCACATCCCCAGCCTTTTTTATTTTTTTATTTTGAGACAGAGTCTCACTAAGTTGATGAGGGTCTTGCTAAAATTTTGAAGCTGGCCTCCAACTTGAGATCCTCCTGCCTCAGCCTCCAGAGTCACAGGAATTACAGGAATGTGCTGATTCTACCTGCAGAGATTCTGCTTGCTTGGAGTGTGACCTGGGTACGGGGACTGTTAGAAGCTCCCCAGGGGCTCTAACATGCAAGCTGTAAGAACCATGGTCCATGCAGTATCCCAAGGGCCAGATCTGCCACTGTGTCACCATCTCAACATTGGTGGCCCCAGCCTGTCTGAGGGACAGCTCCACTGGTAGCAGATGGCTGACATCCTTACCTGGTTCACATATTTACCTGAACCTTTCAACCTCTTTTCCTTCTCTACCTACTTCCGGCATGCCCGCTCCTGCCCCTCCGTGTCTCCCAGGTGCCTCTCAGATCTTTCTCCTTTACCACTGATCTCAATTATTGAACTCACATTCAACTCTTGCCCGTCAACCACCAAGCTCCAGAAATTCAGTACTGTCTTTAGGGCAAGGCCTTAGCCTCCTGGCCAACCACCAACCTCAGTCCTGACGTCAACCCTCCAGCTCCAGAGAATGATTTCCTTCCTCATACTGCATGTATTAGTCCATTCCCATTACTATAACAAAATACCCAAAGCTGGGTGTTTTATAAAGAAAACAGGTTTGTTGAGCTCAGCGTTCTGGAGATTCAAAGGCGTGGGACTGGCTTTGACTTTGCTGTAGTGAGGACCTCCTGGTGGATAGCATCGTGACGGCAGAAGAGCAAGAGATTGCATGGTGAGACAGGAAGTCAGCAACTAGAGAGAGGCCAGCCTCACTCTTTTTTTTTAATATTTTTATTAAGGCATTGAGTTATTGTACAATCATAAATGCATTTAAAGTAACTATGATATGCATATGTTCTTAAACCAGAATCACCCCCTAGATCCCTCCCCATTCTCCCTCCCTCTACCCTTCTCCACCTGCCCGCTTCCTGCTCCTCCCCACTACATATCTATGGTTCCCCTAGGTTACGTGTTGCTGCGCCTTTGCTGGGTCTAATACATGAGACTGACCTCCTTTCACACTGGCCAGGGTCCAGCTCCAGCCTCCACAGATGAGTGAAGACATTCGACCCTTGGTTCTCTGGGTTATGCTGATTTCATTCAGCATAATTTCTTCCATTGTCATCCATTTACCTCCAAAGGCTGCAACATCATTGTTTCTCATTGCTGAGTAGAACTCCATGGTGTATATGTACCATAGTTTTTGGACCCATTCATCCAGCGAGAGGCATCTGGGTTGTTTCCATAATTTAGCTATT
Organism: Aplodontia rufa; assembly: GCA_004027875.1. Taxonomy (NCBI): domain Eukaryota; kingdom Metazoa; phylum Chordata; class Mammalia; order Rodentia; family Aplodontiidae; genus Aplodontia; species Aplodontia rufa. The sequence goes on along the minus strand of PVKS010034045.1, from coordinate 16,080 downwards.
GTGAATTGAGCTGCTATGAACACGGATTTCTCTGTGTCACTGTAGTGTGCTGATTCTAACTCCTGTGGGAAAATCCCCAGGAGAGGGATTGCAGGATCGTATGGGGGTCCATCCCTAATTGAGGATTCTCCACACTGCTTTCCAGAGTGCCAGCCTCACTCTTAAATAGCAAGTCATCATAGCAGGACTAATCTGGGTCCCGTGAGAACTACTTAATTCCCTCCAGGGACAGTGGCCTTAATGACCCAGTTAGTTCCACTAGGCCACACCTCTTGAGGGATCCATGCCACCTCTGAAGATCACCACCCAGACAGCTTCCAACACACCAACCCCTGGAGGCCACACCACCCAAACAACGTCCAAACCATAGCACTGGGCCACAGAGCACTAGGCGATGCTATCTTATGAGATCGAGGGTCAGTGTGACGATTTCCTGACGTGACTGGCCGGCCGCATCACAAGGCATGCCTCTCGGCAAGCTGTTTGAACACTTGAACAAATGTTGCCCATATCCTCCTTCGATTCCCATGAAGGCCAAGCCTTTAAAATGTTCAAGTAGGGAAGGAGGCTTTCTGATATTGCTATTCTACTGGATTTACTGATTTTTATTAGGTTAGGAGAAGCTCTTTATAGTTTTATCATGTGTACATATCTCCTGAGAGTAATTTTATAAAATATATTTATTCTTCACTTTACACAAAAACGGAGTCTTTCTAAACTTCTGAGGCAATTACTGTAAATGTTCCAGAGAGGAGGCATTTAGAGGAACTCTACCAAGGCTTGTTATCCCATGCTCTCTACTTCTGTGCATGTTCAAAAATTTCCATGAGATGAAGGAGGGTGGGGGAAGATAGGGAAGGAAGTGAGGGAGGGAGGCAGGGAGGAGGCGGGAAGGAGGGAGGCTGGTCAGCCTCGGAGACTCTGCCTTGGTGTACAAACTCACTCTATAACACAAACCCCAGGGCACAGGAAAGGCAAGTTCCTACGTTCTCACTCGAAAACAGTCAACACAAAAGAAATTCCTTGACCCCAAAACATGTGAGTGTTTCTCCCCACCACAAACAACACTTCTGCAGTTCACACTAGCTCAGTGTCCTCCAATTCAAACCAATCCTGAAACTGTATGCCTGGAGCCGGCGCCAGATCCCACAGTCCCATGTCTGAGCCCCGCCTCTGAGGCCAACGGCAAAAGCCCACCTATAACCTGGGCTTCTGTTAGCCCCTGCTCACACGTGGCTGATTGGCTAGGGGTGCTCGCTGGACTCAGGGAAGTATACACATTTCCCATTTATTATAAAGATACAGATGAGGAGAGGCAGTATGGCGGGAGAAGGGTGTGGGGGCTCCTTGCCCTTTCCCGGCCCCCCACTGCCCAGGAACCAGAGGCTTCAGCTTCTGGAAGCTTTCCAAACCCTGCCATCTTGCATCTTCCTGAAGGCCTTATTACAGTGGCATGATTGAATAGACCATTGGCCGCAGGTGATCAGCCTCTCCCTTTCCTGCGATGTTGGGATTTCTGGGTGGGACTGAAATCCCCAGCCCTCTAATCCTGCCTGGTCTTAGCAGGGAAGATCCTGGACCTCCATTGGCACTGCCAGCTGGCAGCCGACCCACTAGCACGATGGGGTTACACAATGGGAATTCAGCTCCCTCCTAATCCCATAGGGCCAGCACTGACCGAAAGGTCATGATTCAGTGCATGGCCATTCTAAAAGAACCAGGGAGTTTTAAAAGATCAATCATCAACATCCAAAGGGACATTTCTAGTGAAATCTGTGGGCAGAAAAAGCCATAATTATCAACCGTGAAGATGCTGTGAAATGATCATTTTATATATAAATATGTAACGGAAAATGCTTCATGGAGGACAGCTATGAATCACCAGCTTGGTTGAAAGCCAATGTTTAAGTTGACAAAAATTATGTTTATGTTAATAAAAGTTACAGAAAATACCATCAGGCAGGACTGGATTTCCTTGAAATGACCACAAAAGAGAAGCAGGATAGAAACTGCAAGCCTGCTCCTTCTGAGCTGGTTATTACAACCTTCCCAACACGGCTGCTCAGGCTCCAGGAGACTGCACTCTCTCAGAGCTGCCTCAGGAATTCCCTTCACCCTCCATGCTCTGCTCATGATGAGACTGGAGAACTCCGGGGATCTCTCCTCCTCTGCATATGGAGACAGTGACGCTATGCGACCCCTAAGACAAGGCCAGAAAACTCGTGGCTCCCTTGGGAGGCTCACGCTCAACACTGAGTTTTCACGCTGCCAGGACCCCAGGCCCACTAGAGCGCCCCAGTCACCAGGAGCAGCCACCACACAGGACTCCAGCCAAGCCATCCACCGACTGCAGCCCAGGAAAGAGAGACCCCAAGGAGGAACCAGCCAGCTGAGCCCAGCCAGCCTGCAGAACCAGCCCCAGAACCATCAGAGATAATCACAAAATAATCCCTGTGTTTGAAGTCACCGTTTAGTCACTTTTTCACTGCTGTGACTAAAAGATCCAACAAGAAAAGTTTTGGGAGGAAAAGTTCAGTTGGGGGCTCACAGTTTCAGAGGTCTTAGCGCCTAAGGAGCCAGCTCCATTCTTGGACCCATAGGTGGGGCTGAGCATCACGGCAGAGGAGTGTGGCAGAGGGAAGTAGAGAGCCTCCACCCGCCAGATGCAGCAACCTGCCTCTCCCAGCCCCACCCTGCCTGCCCTGGGTTACCTCTCAATTAATCCCTATTAAGGGATCAATTCACTGATTGGGTTAAGGCTTTCAGAGCCCAATCATTTCATCTCTTGGCTTTTTTTGCATTGTCTGACATATTGAGCTTTTGGGGGACACTTTTAATCCAAACCATCACAGCCACTATGCTTTGGAGTGTTTATCAACAAGCAATCGCTAACTGGAACACTCCATTGTTAAACATCAGCCATAGCACATTTAAACAGTACGCACACAACCACAGCATTAGAAGAAAATCTCACTTCATCAACACCCATTACCCAGGGGCTGGAGCAGTGGCTCAGCAGTAGGAGCATTTGTCCGGCATGCACATGGACCCAGGTTCAAACCCCAGCACCACATGCACAACCAAGTGTCAGAGCAACAAAAACCAGATGAAAAACTAAATAAAACTGATTCTCCATTTCTCTCTCTTTTTAAAATAAAAAATCATTTGTCTACCCGGTGATGTGTCTCTTTAAATATAACCTGCATCCCTTCAAAGTATCTAGATCAACCACACATGCACCATCTATGCTGATCGATCTTGGACCGCTAACAAGTTTAATAATTAATAAGAGTTTGACTCCAGGGGCTGGAACAGTGGCCCAGCAGTAGAATGCTTGCCAAGCATGCACGAGGACGTGGGTTCAAACCCCAGCACCATGTACACAGCAATGTGTCAGAGAAATAAAGGCCATAAGAAAAACTAAATAAAATTGATACTCTCTTCCTCTCTCTCTCTCTTTAAAAAAAACAAAAACAAAAGGAGTCTAACTCCAGAGTCAGACAGACTTGCATTCGAATCCTAGAATCCAGGCTCCGCCACTCTAGCTGTGTGGCCTCTAGCACGTCACTCTAAGCCCTGCACTTTTCCTATCTGCAAAATGGAGATAAGAATAGCACCCGCGTCTTGGAGTGACGGTCAGTGTCAAATCCAACGCAGCAGACAAAGAATGGTGCTCAGCACAGAATCCTGGGAGGTGAAGTTGCTGTTATCCACAATTATTATTATTTGTAGCTCAGAAAGGTCATTTCACTTGCCCAGGATCACACAGAGGAAGTGGAAGCGGAACAAAAGGTCTTAAACCCAAGACTGTCTGAATCCACTTCTCCCTTTTACAACAGCGACCTCCCTACCGAGTGGCTTTCCAGCCCATGACTGGGCACTTTCAATAACGGGGGATCCTCCCGCCACGGATGCAGCCCCAGTAACCAATCCTCCACCGGCTCCAGCATGGCACAGCCACCCTTCCACTGGGCTGGACTCCGCACTGGGCTGGACTCCGTCTCCGCGTCACATCCACCCAGTAACACCAGGAACAAATCGACGGGCTCTTTCACATGACAGCCCCTGCATTTTTAAAGACCCCATCGTGTAAGCCCTGCCGAGTGCTCTCTTCTCCCAGGTTGCTTAGCCATTCCTCTTCCAAGGCCTGATCATGAATCCCCTGCCCACCTAGGCCTCGCTCCTGCCTCAGGGCTTGACAAGAGCGCACACTGTTGATGACCGGAGAGGCTTTCATCCTGCCCCCAGAGGCGTGTAACACATCTATGCTCTCTCAGGATGACACATACTCTAGGAGTCCTAAGAATTGCTGTCAATCTCCCCGGCATCCTGAAGGACTCTGGCATTTCACTGTATAATCATTTTTTTTCCTCCCAAGGGGCTGACTGCTTGAGGAAACTGTCATATTCTCCAGCCAAAGTGTTCTGAGACAGATAAGTGTAACTCTGCATGTGAATCCTTCCAAGCCTTTCTCTGATACATCAGCTAAATGGGGAAAGGAGCTAGATACCCTGTAGTTGGAGATGCTGGCCCTGTCCTGGCTCCCCAGGCCTCCCAGCCTTCCAGGGGAAGATCTGTCAGGACAGCATGGATCACGCTGTAGCAACGAGACCATAAACCCAGTGGCTTAACAATAAGAATCCATTTCTCATTCTGCAAAGCTCACCTGCATCTAGCAATCCCCCGGGCAGCTCACCTTCATCAGGTGACTCGTGGATCCGAGCACCCGCGTCTTAGAGCTCCACATTTGGAAGACATGGCTTCCTGGCCACTGTGACCATGCAGAGCTGTTCTCATGGCATCAACCTTAAGCCAACATGGTCACATTTGCTCACAGCCCCTGGTCCAGAAGTCGTCAGCTTAAATGCAGCAAGACCCGGATATATGGACAGTCACGGAGCAGCATTGTGCCATGGAAGGAAAATGGTCTAAGGTGGCCTTGCAGTCCTGACACAGCTCCCACACATGTCGGAGAGTAGGAGAGATACTGAGCTCCCCACGTCCCCTCTGATGGCCCGCAGGCTCCTCAGCAGCCGCGGCGTTTGGTGGCGGTGGCAGATTAGCCGCTGTTGACTTCCTCAAGGCCCTCGTCATTTATTTCCTGGATCTGCGGTCACAATGTTCTAAAGAGGTTCCCAGGCCTTGGTCTGCAACACCACTATCCTGTCTTTCAAAATCTAACCTGAATATACCCTTCCTCCGCTTCAGATTTTACAGAAGCCACAGTGGCCACAGGATCAACCCAGTTTCCGTAGAGCTCTGTGAACTGCTGTCCCCACGACAGCTGCAGAGATTCTGTTGGCTTCCAAACCCATCTCAAGTAGCCACTTGCTGCCACAATTTCTCCCCTCCTCCCCAGCTGTCCCTGCCTGGCTTCCAGACACCTGGCGGGTGTGCCTCGGGTGTACTTCCCCTCGACGAGCCCATCTCTTCCTCGCCGTGGGTTTCTCATTGGAAGCAGGCATGGTTTAGTCGTCTCCAGGAAATAGGAATTCCTGGGCCACAGTGATGTTGAGATGGAGAACCTCTAAGAGGAGGCTCTTAGTGGAGAGTACTGGGGATAGGGCCCTCACAAAGGATCATGTGGGAGTGGATGCTTATGAAGAGGGGTCCCCCTGCATGCTTGACCTATTCTGTACACAGCCTCTTCCCTGCCACATTATGATACAGCCAAGAGTCACTCCACAAACAGACGGGACTCCCTGATTTGGGGTGTTTAGCCTCCAAAACTGTGAGCTAATTTTTTTTCAGGGTTGAGGATAGAACTCGGGGCCTTGTGCATGCTAGGCAAGTGCTCTGCCACTGAGCTAAATCCCCAACCCCTCTTTTCTTTTTAAAAGCATTTACCCTCAGGTATTTTGTTACAGGAATGGAAAACATGTGAATACAGTGTGTATCAGGAAGTATTGAATAAATTCTTGTTACAAACTGTCCCAGCCCACATGATTCTGCTGAGAAAGAAGCCACTCCTTCACACGCTGCCATTTTTAATTCCAAAATCGTGAGAGAAGCAGGAAATAGAGAGAAAAGAAATGGAGATCAGAACCAGGAAATGGAAGGTTTGGAATGAGCATTAAATGCCCTGGAATTTTCTCAGAATCCTGAAGACCAGAAGCTCCGGGAGCAACCCTTGACTTCTGGATATTTCTAAAGTAGTCTTTCTACCTCATCTGGAAAATCTCTGAGGCTGGGTAGAATATAAATAGGTGCTTGATGAGTCTGAAGCTGAGCTAGTTCAGTGCATGCCCTGTGGAGCAGAGCAACCGCGTGCCCTGAGTGTGTATGAAAGCCCTGGTTATTCAGAGGGTGAGAGGAAAAGACGAAAACCCTCCAGAAAGCCTCAGTGCTATAACTGAGCTTTCGTGTCTAAAGATATCCCGGCAGTTCAGGAAGCCATTGGTGCTGCCACACTAAAGCTCATTCTAGTTTTAAAGAGAAATATTTGACTTGGAGGAACGGGCCCCATGCTGGCTCCAAGATAAACTTTCCTAGCTCTCTCAGGCCAATTTGAATGCTAAGAGCAGCTTCGTCTGAGTAAAGGTTCATTTTTGAGAGCCAAGCTGTGAATTATGCTACAGGCTGAGCGGAGCAGTTGGTCCTTTGCTGATGAAGCAGAAGTCTGAATATGATACAGAAGTGGGAGGGGGCCGGGGACATCTGAGGGGGATTATCACGGAAGGTCAGACTAATTAAATCGAGAGAAGTCACCAGAGAGCCGCAGCTCCCACACATACCAGCTTCAAATGCTCTGACACATGCAGGAGTTGATAAGAAAAAGAGGGTCGCGCTGCTACCTTCATCTGCCTGGAAGGACAACAGCCAGCCAAATAAAACTGACTATTGGTTTAAACCGGCGGGGAGGGAAGAATCGAAACGGCTGCCAATTCCTCGTTATGCAGTTGACTCAGACAGGGAGACCCAGGAGAGGCAGAAGCCAGTTGTCTCTGGGTTCAGCCATTTAGGGCATGGTTGCTGTGCACCTACTATATGCCCGGCACATGGGTACCAGCAATAAAATGAAAAATGTTCCCTGACCTTGAGGACCTCACAATTGACTGACATCTACATGGAATCACACACAGTGTGACCACTGAGCTCACAGAGTAACTGAAGAGTGCAGGGAGCTCTGAGCTTCACAAAAGGGACAACAGGGAGGGAGCCCTGAGAGTGAGGAAGGCTCCTCCAGCTGCCACAGGAAGGACCGCGAGCAAGGTCACGGCCACTGCACACGCCAAGGTCAGGAGTCTCAAAGCCACCATATCAGGCATGGTTTGGAAACAGCAAGAGAGGAACTAGAATCCAAGCTGAGAAAGGCCAGAGGGGAGACACGTAAGGCAGGAAGTCAGCCATCAGACCCAGAAGGACCTTGATTGGAGGTAAAAGCATTTACTATTCACCTGTAGGTGGTGGGGAGCCACCAAATCTCTTTTATTTTATTTTATTTTATTTTATTTTATTTTATTTTTAAAGAGAGAGGGACAGTGAGAGAGACAGAGAAAGAGAGAAACAACTTTAGTTTTTCACATGAGCTTAGTTGCTCCAACATTTAGTTGCGTACGTGGTGCTGGGGTTTGAACCCAGGTCCTCGTGCTTCCCAGGCAAGCGTCAAAACTGCTGAGCCACTGCTCCAGCCCCCAAATCTCTTTAAAGGTGGCAAGATCCAAAATGTAGAGGAGGATGGAAGAGACCCACAGGAGGCCTCAGAGGAGGATGGAAGAGACCCACGGGAGGCCTCTCTCCAAGGGCACCAACATCAAACGCTGGAGCCCAAGGGACCTCCTCCCTGGCCTCACACTTCCAGAGGGACCTGCCAGGGCAGATGCTGCTGAAGCAATTCCTGAGGGCCTACTGTGAGTGCCCAGGGCCATGCTGTCTGCTCCAAGAGCCACCGGAGTGTGCTGAAGCCAGCTCCTGCCCGCTCAAGCCAACCCTGCACACCATCCCATTGGTGGCTCATAACTAGCTGTGGGGGAGGTTTGACCCCGCAGAAATCTGCAAATGGTACGAACCGGAGCTTTTTCGTCCTTTCCAGAGAGCCCTTCATTAAACACCTTACCAGCACACCACTTGGAAAGACCCAGCCTCAGCCCTCCCTGAGAGCAACGCCTACCTAAAGAGGACGCGCCAACACATTTGAAGTGGGTCAGTTTGTATGAGAATTTAATACTCGCGGAAAATGAAGGCATCAGGAAGCACTGGGGGACCAAGAAGAAAGAAAAGCCCCTTGAGGGTGACAGTCCAGGGTGGCCTCACCCCAGACCCGAACAGGCTCAACCAGGCTGAGGCCTAATCAATTAGGTCCCATCTGGCATTAGTTATCAGGCGTTCTCATCTCCAGCTAAGCAGCTCAGAGGGTCGGGGACTTCAGAACAAGGTGCCATCAGAATGCTGTGGAGTGACGTCGCCAAGAGAACCCAGCCCAAAGCCTTGCTTCATTCCACCATGAAATGAGGCATCAGCTCCTAACGACTTCTCGAAGGTCCCAAAACTACCCTCAGGAGAAAGAGAGCTTGACCCCGGAACACAGTCCCCTCCCCGTGCACACTCCAGGACCCCGACACTCTCGAGTTGTCAACAGGCCACGCGACAGGCTGCCCTTTCCTAGCTCCTCAGGAACACGCTCTGTCCAGGCCTGCATGGTCTGCCTGTCTCCACCATTCCTGGGAATGCCAGACACCCAGAAAAGACCAGAGCAGATGCTCAGAACACTAACCGCATGGGAATCCAATCAGTCACAGGTCAGGGCGCAGGTCAGGAAGCCCACACGCAGACCGCAGAGGCTCCATGAGGACTCAAGGCCATCGGTACCCAGTCCCCGGCTGAGAGCACCACAGGGAAGGGAGAGCCCTGTAGGTCACCACCCAGGGACGATGACAGATCAAGAGCTAAGGGTCTAAAGGTCATGTCAGCCAAAACACTCAGGGCAGAAGAACCCCGAACAACACAGGAGAAGGAAGAGCAGGCAGTCTAGAATGGAGGGGAGAAGGCATGGCCTCCCGAGGGTCCCTGGGCCTCAGTCACCAATGTTCCCAGTGAGCACCCAGAGATTCCATTGCAGCTCCCCTGAAGTTGGGTCTCAGGCACACGGCATTTTCCTGCAAAGACTTTTGGTGCTGAAATAGGATCCTTGACATTCTTCTTTGCCAAAGCAAGAAAATCTAAAAAACAAAAAATATACTAGAGCCATTTCATGAAAAGAATGGACATTTGAACCCCTAAAACATATAAAAATGAATTTGTAGAATATCGGACATTCATTTAACTTGAGCATCATAACTTCTGCTCAGCGTGCCACAAACTGAGGGACTTACCCTCGAGGGCATCTTCTGCAGCAGCAGGAGTAATACGCAGCCAAGCCCCCAAATCCCTTCAGCCCCTGCCTTTGACAGCACCTCGAGTCTGGTTCCCAGTGGCTGTGCCGTCTGCCACTCACCCCTGACAGCCCAACGCGAGGAGAAGGAAGAAGCCTCCGTCCCTTGCTCTGTGCAAGACTGTCCGCGCCTCTGCCCCCAAAGTGTTAGCGAGCTCAGCGTAGAGAGCCATTGGCTTGCGCTCTCCAGGTCGAAGCAATAGATTCATAAAACAGGACCTCGAGACTGAAAAGCTTCCTGGGGCTTTGGGTCTGTGCCATGCTGGGGAGGGGTGGAGTTTAAAACTTGGATGGATTCGGCAAAGGCAACGTGGTGCACACCTGTAGTCCCAGCTACCCAGGAGGCCGAGGCATGAGGATGGCAAGTTCAAAGTCAGCCTGGACAACTTACAACTTAGCCAGATTCTGTCTGAAAATTTAAAACAAACGGAAAGGGCTGGCTTGCAGCTCAGTGGTAGAATCGTTGCCTGGCAGGCTTGTGCGTGCAAGGCCCTGGGTTCATCCCCAGTACCCCCCCCCCAAAAAAAAAACCCTTGGGTGGTGCTCAGCCTCTCCCAGACACAGAAAGAAGGGGACTCATAGGGGCACATAGTGTGTAACCCAGGGCACACAAACAGGCTGACATGTTGTTGATCTGCAGCCCTAGGTAAGCTATGAAATCTGTCAGTTACAAAATAAGGCCTTTGTATGACCTAGGACCAAACGCACAAACAGGATTCGTCTCCTGTGCCTACACCAGTCGAGGAGGAGTGTGGCTGCAGGACTGCTGGGGACTCAGGAAAGCGCTCTGGGAGGGAGTTCATTTCATTGTAGACCCGAAAAGCAGAAAGGCGGCACTCACAGGGGACCCAGGCAATCTTCCTTGATATAGTTAGGGAAACTGAGGCAAGGTAGTGCATCCTCCTAGACAGAATCGGGTCCCGCAGTCTGATCTCCAGTGTCGTCTCCTGCCCATTCCGCCAGGTTGTCTCTAAAGACCTTGCTCTCTGCTTGGTCCCTGTTTTCTCTTTAGTTCACCCACCTGACCCCTAATGACCCTGCTGCTGATTCCTCGCTTCCAGGCCTTTCTTTCTCCTCCTGTGGAGGGATGACAATTCAGACTCTACAGGGCTCCACCTGCTCCCTGGGACTTGTGGGACTTCCCGCCCTGCCTCCTCAAGCCACTGTTTCGTTGGCAGATTTCCCAGGTGACAAGCTTGCCTTTTTACCCTGGGCTCTGTGCCTCGACCTGGATTGGAGCATTCCAGCTTTGCTACCACATCTTCACCCTTCAGGACACTTACCCCTTAGCCTGCGAGTCATAGCTACAGGGGAGCAGTCTTCAAAACACCGGAGCCCAGAAGCGCTTCACATTTCAATTTTTTTAAAAAATATGTGCTTTGGCATAATAAGATTCCCTTGGGGACAGAGTCCACATCTAAAAATGAAATTCATTTATGCTTCAGAGATACCTTATACACATAGCCTAAAGATAATTTTATGCAATATTTTTTAATAATTGTGTACATGAAACAGCTTCATGGTGTGGAATTTTCCACCTATGGTGCTCAAAAAGTTTCAGATTTTGGAGTATTTTGGATTTTAGATTTTTGGATTAGGGATGCTCAACCTGAATTCCTGTATTCATCAATAACAAGGTCCTTTGGAGAAGCCAGCGGGTTTTGTACGCCACACAGTGCCTAACAGAGGGCAGGAAAATATTCATGGAGCGAGAGAAGGAGTCTCATGCAACCCTTTCACACTTGGGGGCTTCAAACCCAAGGCAAAATTTTTTAAATCTAACAAACAAATTCATTTTTAGGGGATGCTGGGGCTTGAACCCAGGGGTGCTCTACCACTGAGCTGCATCCCCAGTTCTTTTTGTTTCCTTATTTTGAGTCAGAAGCTTGCTGGCCTCAAACTTGGGATCCTCCTGCCTCAGCCTCACGAGTTGCCAGGATTACAGGTGTGCACCACCACACCTGGCCAGATAAATGTATTTTGCAGTCTTTCTGCTACAGAGCACAACCGTCGCCTGCTTTCCTGGAGGTTCACTTGGTCCGTCAGGTCCCCGCCTGTTTCCCCGCAGCCTTTCCCTCTGCTCAGGACAGTGGTTTGCACTTCCCATTTTCGTAGCAGAACTCGTGAATCAAGTGAAATCTTTCACCAAACCCCAAAGATAAAACAGCAAAAATCCCAGACTCTGGGGAAGGGAGAGCACCCAGCTGGTACAGCTCCTTGCTCGTTGTGGCAGCCCTGATCCACGCCTGCTGCACCCCTGGTCCCCAGGGCCGACTGGATCTCGCTCCGTTATCTTTTGCTCCAGCCCAACCCGTGCTGGGCTGCCAGCCTAAGGTTAACACTGTCCTAATCTCAACACGCCCTGCAAGCTGTCACAACCTGCAGCCGTCAAGGCCAAACCCTTCCTGCTGGCTCTAAGACCTGTTGAACCTGCCACACACCGAGCCTGTGCCCTCTGCTTCCCTTGACCCACTCTGGCTTCAGGAGACACAAGCACTCCTGCCTGGCTGCTTTCACCCATAGGCGCTCTGAGACTGCCATGCCCCTGTGGACCCCCTCGTCACCTGTCCTGTTATGCACGGCACCTCCCGCTTCCTTCTCCTCTGGATTGCAGAGCCTGGCACCCCTTCCACACATGCCTGAGTCCTCCCTCAACAGTCCTGGGACTAGGCGTCATAGACAGATCTTGACCCCAGCCCCTCACCTCCTCTCCACCCCAGCCTCTTAGGACCCTTATCTATCATAAGGATTCCCAGGAAAGCCTCCTGGTGGGCCTCCCTGCCTCACCAATCCACCTTTCTAGAAGCTTGGGGACAGCCATCGGAAACTCTGACCCAACCCATGACCACCCTTGCTTGACATGTTGAACATCATCCATGGCTCCGTATGAAGGTCATCGCCCTTAGCTGAACGTAGACAGCTGACTTCACCTCCTTCCACTCCCCTTCCGCTGCCCAGGCTGGGCCCGAAGTCCAGCCGTCACCAACCACCACTCCTTTCCTGTGGGGTCGGACCCCTCTCCGCTCAGAGCAGCCTAGTCCATAGACATGCACCAGGACAGCAGAATCAGCGGGAGACCACCACTCGCCCAAGCCTCCTGCACGCCAACCCTTCTACCCCTCCCCCGGCATCTGAGGGTGACCAGCCCAGCAAGAAACCAAGGTGTCGAATACCAGGGCTCTCACCCTGGGCCTGAACTCCCTGTTCCCCAGTCTCCATGTCTCCCATGTCCCTAACCCTGGGGACAGGCAGGGACTCCACCCCCTCACTCAGTCACTCCATTCTCCATTTCCCACAGAACCATCTGACTCGTTTTGCTATATTGTGATTTCCCTCCTCTCTCCTGCTGCACCAGGAGCCCCGGGGCTGGAGCCATGGCTCATTCACAGAATGTATGCTCAGTTAGGGCCTGGTGAAGGGACCTGTTGAGCCGCTTAGGGAAGTCCTAGCTCCTCCAACTCCTCTCATCCCCAGCCTCCACGGGGACTGCTTGGTGCACAGCTGGGCACCCTTTCCACAGCTCACACACTGTACCTCCTTCCCCAGCTGAGGACACCTCAGCCCCTCTCAGCCGAAATACAGGGACACAGCTGAGGCCAAGGAAATCAGGAAAACAGCCGCCAAACACCAGCTCAGCACTCAGCCCTGGAGCTGCAGCGCCAGCAAGCACCATTCCAGCTCTGCCTTGCAACGGAGCAGCATGTGGCCCGCCTCTCGCCACCCCTGGGGTCGCCCCTTCTCCTGCACTGGAACCCCAAACAGGACAGCCCTGAACCACGCAAACAGCCCTCTGAGCTTCGTATTAGTCCTATTCTTTCTATTCATCTTATTCCTGTTTCAAAGCAGAGGGAAGAGAGGTTCGGGAGCGTCCTTTGATTGGCCCAAGGGCAGAGAGCCGACCTGCTGCAGAGCCACACCGTGAACCATGATGTCGGGTGGCTCTGCCAAGACCCTCTCTGGGGCACGCCCGCCTCGCTCCCCTCCTCTGCATTCCCCAAATCTCCTGCAGGCCCTCGCCTTGCTCCACATCCTATACTCTCCCAGCTTTGTGCTTGGTGACGCAGCCCACGCCTGTGTGGCCCCTCAGGGGGATTTGATTCAGCCAACGTGTGTTTTTCACAAGGTCACAGCCTCAGATGAGCTGAGGATGGGGAGCACAGGTCACAGACAGCACTGTCCATGCAGGCTCGAGGCCAGCGGAGCACGGGAATCACCCCTTGTTTGACCATCTGCTCAAAATTTCACCCAACATGAGCAGGACTTCCTAGGCTCCCGGTCTACAGCTGCCCCGGCCATCCCCCCACCCTCCCTAGCCTGAAGCTTATCCCCAGCCCAGAGGTTCCTCCCCTACCACCAGGGTAACCGGCAGGCCCCATGCACATGTGGATCCTGAGCTCCAGCTAAGGAGGAAGCACTGAGCATGCTTAGAATCACACGTCGCTGGGCTGTGTGACCTCGGTACAAACCATCCCCAGCCCTGTTGAGGTAGAATGGAAACTCACACGGCCCATGCTGAAGAAACCACAGGCCATGGCCACCCTGGCTCCAAAGACCCGTGAGGAAGCAAAACGGCACCCTCAAGATGGCAGGACTGATCGCCAGCGCCAACGTGTCAAGGAAGTTGTCCCATGGACTAGGGGAGCACGAGTCCCAGCTCCTCCCTCCGTGGAAACACCTCCTGTTCCCCAAGGCTCCCATCGCCCTCCTACGGACCTGACTCGGGCACTCAGCTGGCGTTCTCGCCTCGAGGACAGACCCTTTACCCACCACCGAACGCATCACGCAGCAACGTGAAGGCTACTCCCACTGCAAAGCCGCCAAGACCCCAGGATCACCTTTGGGAGAAGCACCTCCTGCAGGGGTTTCCCGCAAGTCAGTCTGTCAAAGACAGCCCGATCCCACAGGAAACATGCAAAGTTAAGCCAAGCAGTTCTCTTCATCCCTCATAGGTCCGGTGTCATGGGAATGGCGCTGCATTTCAAGCCTCCCCAGGCATGGGAACTATGAGTCTGGATTCCTCAGTTGCCAACCACGGTGGCCTCATGCCCCTCACATTTCTGCTCCTGTTTCACCTTTCTAGCCGAGAACACTGTGCCATGTGTACCCTCTCCCGCTGAAGAACACGTTCCTGGATGTAACTTCACAAGCCAATTCGGTGCAATCCACAGACACTATATTTCCACTCAGCAAATTTATACCTCTTGGTCCACAATTAAGAGGGAAGTACAAGGGGCTGGAGCGGTGGCTCGGTGGTTACGGCGCTTGGCCGGCATGTGCAAGTACACGGGTTCAAGCCCCCGCAGCTGAGTGTTAGAGCAACAAAAGCCATGTGAAAAGCTCAATAAAAATTGATTCTCTCTCTCTCTCTCTCTCTCTCTCTCACTGTCCTTCTCTTTTAAAAAAAAAGAAAGAAAAGAAATAGTCTGCAAACCTCCTGTGTGTTGTAGCAGGAAGAAAAACATTGATAACTGGCTTAAACTGAAGACTCCCAGCGAGCTGAGGTCCAACCTTCACATCTCAAGCAGTTTGCCCTTCTCTAAGTGGTTTCCGCTCTGGCTGAGTGCATGCACCTTCTTCCTCCCCTCAGAGTTCCTAGCTGTCGACCTCCCTGTCACAGGGAAATGCAAGGGCCAGAAGTCAGCTACTGACAGGACTTCACTGCCACCCTGGCACCAAGTCCAAGATGCTCCCTGTCTAAACACATCGCCAGCATCCTCCATGTGCTTACCCGAAAGCTCATCTTCATCAATAGCTCCTTTGTCTGGGGTTTTGCAAACTCTGCTGCCAAAAATCATTACCCTTGGTGAAGGAGAACAATAGTGGAGCTGGCTGGCGTTGTGCGTGGATGACAGACACCTCCACTGGCCACAGTCCACCGAGCCTCCTCCTGCGTCCTCCCCTCCCCTCCTGGGCTGGGTCGTGTCGCAAGTGTTTTTGGTTACTGTGGCAGGTTGCCTGTGAATGTTAAATATTCAGCAATCTTTGGGCTCCTTAGTGCATTTGTGCAGATAGATTGGCTTTGAGAAAAGAACAAGCTGATGTGCAGGAAAGGGAGCAGCACAGCAAGCGTGCAGTCCACAGTTCAAACGAAGTTGAAAAGGAGGGAGGCTGCCTACTCAGCAAGACGCACACGCCACAAACAGCGCAGCAAGCGGACAGCAGGGCCCACTGGTGCAGGCAGGGCCACAGGCGGAGCTCCGGCAGGGGATGCTGGGAGACTGATCTGCAGGGCCCTGGGCACACGTGGACCCCTCGGGGTTTCTCTGCATCCTCTGAGGTGGAGAGAATTGGACCAACATCCTAGTGCTGTCCGCAAAGATGAAATGGAACGGGGCAAGTGCGCGGCCCATCGAACGTGAGCTCTGATTAGAAACCAGGACACGCTGCTGAAGGGGGACCTGGAAATCATCTGAACGGAGGTCACCCGCAGATTTGAAAATCTACAAGTTTAAGAAGGGGCTTGTGGGGGGTGGAGCGTGGCTCAGCGGTTGCAGCACCTGCCTGGCATGCGGGAGGATGCCGGTTCAAACCCCAGCCACGTATACAAGTGAGTGTTGGAGCAACGAAGGCCAGATGAAAAACTAAATAAGATTGATTCTCTCTTTCTTTCTCTCACTGTCCCTCCCTCTGAAGAAGAAGAAGAAGAAGAAGAAGAAGAAGAAGAAGAAGAAGAAGAAGAAGAAGAAGAAGAAGAAGAAGAAGAAGAAGAA